>BQNB010002122.1:81450-119255 GCA_026074375.1 Tanacetum coccineum
CTAAAATTTTGGTTAATTGCATCAAATGGTTAAAACTGCTAATAGCCATTTTCAATCTAAAATTTAAGCTAGTTTAAGTAAGAATTAGGTTTTGAAATTTAGAGCACATCTAGTCTATAGGCCAAATTTGATAGTATAGGGCTTAAATTGTTTTTAAAAGCTTATTTAGTTATCTGTTTTAGGGCTGCAATTTGCACTTCTTAAATTTTAAAAATCCAAAAGAAAAACCAGCATATGCTGATTAATCTGTCAATTTTCTTTTTCTAGCTTTATTACTACTCCATTATTCTTAAATTTTGTTTTTATATTTAATTTGGATGTTCTAGTTAATTTGTTTTCAGTTGTCAATTGATTTCATATGCTAAATTGGTCTTAAATATTAAGCCAAAGATGAGAAACTTTTCCTTTTAAAACTGCTAGTTTATGATTGTTTTGTTTTTAG
The DNA here is from genome assembly GCA_026074375.1 of Tanacetum coccineum. NCBI lineage: Eukaryota > Viridiplantae > Streptophyta > Magnoliopsida > Asterales > Asteraceae > Tanacetum > Tanacetum coccineum. The sequence continues at coordinate 81,893 of BQNB010002122.1, forward strand.
CTTTCAAGAGTTTAACAGCTTAAGCTTGTTTGCTTCTAGTCTTATTTTCATACTAGAGTATAGGTTTTGTTTGGATCTCAGCCTATTAGATTTTTCTTTTGCTTATTTAGCCAAAAAGCCAAAACAATTTAGACTTTTAGTTCATTCTTAGAAATTGCATTCTGTCAACTTTTGATTAGCTTAATCTATCTTATTTGTAGTTTTCAGAAAAAGTTTTAGTTATAGATTTTGCTTATTTTCAGTGTTCCTTTAAGATTTTGCAAAAAGATTTTAAAAATAAAATGTTTTCTACAAAGAAAAGGTCATGGGGGTCGAACCCATGACCTCTCCCTTAGTATACCTAACGTCCCATAAACAATGCCAACTGCCCTAGGGTCTTTTTCAGTTTTAATCTTGCACTATTAAATTAATATAGTCATTTTTAGTTTAAGCTTATTAGGCGTTTTTGCTTATTTTTCTGCTTATTTGTTTTAGCTTATTTTCCTGTTTAATTTTATTAAGACTAGATTTGTGCAAAGTACTTTTCATAATTTTTCTAGAATTTTTAGGATTAGTTTACTATTATTAATTAATTTTCTAGATTAAAATCATTTTTAATTCATAATAAATAAAATAAAAATCAAAAAAATATAATTCTTTTTCTGAAAATTATTTTAAGTCATTTAGGATTTATAAAAATTAAATTTGCATTCGCAGGGATTAAATTTGTCATAGTTGCTTAAATGTCGCGTTTTATTAATTCCCGTTTACGTTTTCGTGCTTTATTTCTTAAGTGCTTTAAATGCTTTTATTGTTTACTTGTTTTTACATGTTTTATTCGTTTTCATTAGTAGAGTTAGAAATCAAAATCAAAAATCTTTGAAACCATTCAATTCACGCGATCACAGAACGTTACCAGACATGTCAATACCACGCTTCGCCGAGGGAGAAAAACGACCCAGAGGTTTTGAGATAAAACTTTGGTTAAAAGATTTGTTTTTCTCAAAATCCACGGAAAATACTTACTAACTAATAGTTGTTTACATCCTTATACATTATATTATATATAGTGTGTATGAGACCGTAATCAGTATACGGAAACAAACCCTTCTCCCACAAAACGATAACTGGCACGTGCTAGACAAGTCAATCCATACCGATTAATGACTTAACGTACCGAAGCTCAATCAGCATTGAGATCGATTTGAAAAAGATGGTTTACTAAATTCAGAGTGCAACATTTTAAAACAGTGTTCGTACTAACTATCCTTCCATCAGCTAACTCTACCTCGTATCTGGTATCTATTTTATCCGGATCGATATCAAGCATGGAAGTAAATGTAGTGTCCATAAAACTCTTATCGTAACCTGAATCAAATAAAACAAAAGCTTAGTGGTTATTGAGTAGAAACGTACCCATAACCATATTCGGACCCTGCGGCTCAACATCCTTAATCGCATAAGCTCCGCACGAACTATCTCCTCCAGTTTCCTCTTGCTTGACTTCTTTGGGGCATCCGGTTCCATGAATGACCTTGTCTCCCCACAATCAAACGTGTGGAAAGGGATTGGGCCTGGGGGGGGGGGGGGGGGGGGGGGGGGGGGGGGGGGGGGGGGAAAGGACATCAAGTCCCAAACGGGGCTGAGCCGTTAACACCCGCGCAACAGCTCATTCTTGCAAAAGACCATCGGGATTTGTGTGTGGCCAAGGGCGCGTGGTACGCAAGAGTGGGCTAGGGCTGTGGATGCGAGCTCGATGGAGATGGGGAGGGCGCGCTTTCTAAGGTTCAGCCGATCATGGTACGAGTAATGTCTTTTCCTTGCAATACCTCGATTTGTGCCCAACCTTTCCACACTTGTGGCACTTGATCGTACATGGACCAACATGGCGAGTAAAACAGCGTTCACACAGAGGAAGTGATCCAGAAGACACATTTCTCTCAGTCGGAACAGTAGTTATAGCTCGCGCATTCCCTTGCTTTTGATTATTCTGCGAAGATTAGCGTGAGTTATCCTTATGGTTGCTCTTACCACTATTGTTCCCACTTTGAAATTTCTCCCACTTTCGCTTCTTTCCTTCCATAATCCTTTCATCCCTAGCTTGTAACTTTTGTTCCATCAACTTATAGGCCATACGCACCGCTTCATTCAAGTTGGTAGGTCTAGAAGAAGTGACCTCACCCTTGATGTTCTCAGACAATCCTCAGATGTAAGCATCCACTTTTATACTTTTCGGTTCAACTATTCTCAGATACATCAAAGCTAACTCATTAAATCTCTTAGTATAAGCAACAATGTTATACTCCTTGACCCTCAGGTTCCACAATTCGTGCTCCATTCTTTGACTTTCTTCTATTGGGCAAAACTTTGTAGTCATTAATTGTTTCATTTCAGTCCAAGGCATTTGGTTTACAGTCTCTAAACCCATGGTTGCAACCTTAGAATTCCACCAAGTCAAAGCAGGTCCTTCCAGTGTAGCAGCATCAAACTTTACCTTCTTGCCTTCTGCACATTCACTAATTCCAAAAACACTCTCAGTTTTCTCAAACCATCTTCGTAATTCGACGGTTCCTTCAGTATCGCAAAAACAGTAGGATTGCACTTTATAAATCCAACAAAAGTGCACTCACGAACAACAGGTGCGGCATCCTGACCCCTAACTGGTCCATATCCTCTAGCATCATTTCCAGCATTTGCATGTCTCGCCCGCTAAGCAGCAATAGTGGCATCGACACTTTCTTTGATCATTCGTCGAACATCATATTGAGTCAAAGGTGCAGACTTTGGAGGCATGATTCTGTCACGTCACACAGAAAACAACTTGATAAGCATTCATAACATGATATACTCATAACATGATACAAAGACAAATCAATCACAACCACAGTCACACAACATCAAGTAGTAATCAAAAGATTGTCATTCATTATTTATCATAAAAGAGTTAATACATAGTTGCATTGTTTCATGAAATGATACAAATCGTTACAACCAATAGCATCAAGTCTACTAACTGAGGATTTAGTTTAGTGATTACATAATAAAGATACTACTAATGAAAATAAACTACTAAGAATCACGAGGAGATCCTTGCGGCTCAGATGATGGACTCTTCTCATCTTCAACCGGAACATTGATAGCCTCATTCGGTCTTTCTTCAAACATAAATCTCCTACGAATCATCTCTCGATAGAACTCAAGAGCTCAGACTCTAGTCTAATAGAGATCTCTCTCGACTCGTTCATTCTTCATACGAAGAAGTGTGTTGCTAAACCTTGCTTCTTTTAGTTCCTTCTTTAACTTCTTACACTCAGCTTTTTCTTCAGCATTACCAAGCTTTCTAACCAGATTCTCCATTGCATACGTTCCTTCTTCTACACTAGACCGCACTTCATTACCCAAATCCAAAATCAACTTACCATAATACTCGTCCTTTGCTTTTCCCTTCTTTTCGACCAATGCATACGTCGTCTCGCAACCACACAGTCGTCTTGAAAGAGAAGTCATCCGACCAAAAAGAGAGTTAATGTCCCTCCCATGAGACCATGAAATAGATCATCACTGTCCTCTCAAAGGAAAGAGGCAGCAGACGACTCACCTACCTCATGGATACTAGCAGGAACAGTCTCATCCTCGGGCTCAACCGTGTCCTTAATCTCAACCACATCCTCAGGCTCTGACTCAAAAGCAAGTGGCGGAGGGTTAAGAGGATCCACCTCTTCATAAGGATATATTAACTTTGGCTCATTCTCATCTTCCTCGATGTCTACTTCCATATCATCTTCTTCTTCTTAAGGTTCTTCTTCTTCCTCAAATTCTTCCTCTTCAGGGTCCTCGTCCTCATCCACTAAGACAGGCTCGGGAATAACAAGAATAGCATTGGGTTGATTTGGCTCAACTACGGGTAAATCATCCACATGGTAGGGAGGAATTACGTTCACCATCATAATCCGGAAATATCATATAATACTTATTCAATAGCGTTCCAATAAGAATACTATTATCCAAAATAACAGTTCGCATAAATGCGCCATAAACAAAAATTCACAATTTGTGACATTCTCATTCAGTATATAGTTCAAATATACTTCAAACATATATAATAACAATTATTAAATAATCACATAGCAATCTATGCATACAACACATGCATAATTATACCAATACATAACAATTTGTGCATACAACACATGCATAAATATACCTTTACATAACAATTTATGCATACAACACATGCATAAATATACCAATACATAACAATTTATTCATACAACACATGCATAAATATACCTTTACATAACAATTTATGCATACAACACATGCATAAATATACCAATACATAATAATTTATGCATACAACACATGCATAAATATACCAATACATAACAATTTATGCATACAACACATGCATAAATATACCTTTTCTTTCTATATGTAACCAATGGCAACGAGGAGTCTTGGCGTGCGTATAGAAGCGTTATATTTTAGGTTTTCAAAAAGACTCGACCTAATTCTCTATAACCTTAGGCTCTTGATACCACTCTGTAACACCCCAACATTGGTTTGCGCAACAGAAATAGCAATTGGGTGTTACTAAATAGCACAATACACCAAAATAATAGAAAACGACCTAAATGAGACATTTTACAAACATGTGTTCCATTAATTAATCAGAGAAAATGCGTCTAGGTCCCCACAGGATCGCAACCACAACCATTACAACATTTGAAAAACAATTGTTTCAAATTAAAGACATTGTTTTAAAACACATTAAGATATTGTTTTTGAAAGACAAGGAACACATAAGTAGTCTTTCATCAAAATCATCACACGTATGACACCTCCACGCCATCGTTACCTTCATCCTTGGTTATCTGGGATAAAACATGTTTAAAACGTCAACAAAATTGTTGAGTGAAATTCATAGAGTTTAAAATAATCCATAAGAAATAATCTTTGAACACATAATTAGTTCTCGGGAAAACATTGCAACGAATACAATGTATAACATCTCTTTTCTTTCACGCATTAAGCTCATGACACCGAACGTTAACAAACATATATCGTTTCATATGTTAACTTGCCCCAGAACAAGGTATTATTGTCATATACCTACTAGTTCTAACTACAAAAGGTCCGTTTGACAGGGTGTTCACAAGGATTCATACCCCGTACGGGGTTGTCAAACACAATAGATCTATTTAATGCATTAGCCTTCACCTCGCAAGGCGATTAACGATTCATGAAATAAGGGACTTCGACAATAGCTACTTATGCGGAAAAAATCTCATAATCGGGTCTAGCATACCATAAAATCATATGTGTTTGATTTTATAAAGCAAACATGTATCCCCCTTGCGGGTTTATAAAATAATCAAAAGATTTATATGCGAGGCTATGAACTCACCTTAAGCAAAAGATCCAATTCAATCAAATCAACAAGCGCAAATAACTTCACGTCTCAACCGCGACCTATATAATACATATATAGCGGTACGTGACTAAAAGTATAATAATTCAAATAAATGCAACTCGCATCTATATATTATAATATAGTAAATATATATAAATATATATATATATATATATATATATAAAGAATATATATATATATAATATATTTAGTATAATAATATAATATTATATATATATATCACTACTACATATGTACAATCATATACTACAATCTCCAAGTGCGACGCAAAACATTTCACTTTGACGCACTAATAATACCTCAATGTTTACCATAAAGTTTCAATTTTTAGAAAGTTGTCGAAAGTAAGGATAACATTGATGACATCAAATAACGTCTATTTAATAGCATCATTTATCCCATGTTATTAACCCATTTTGTATAATTATTGCAAAGAATTATTACTTAATCGTTTATATTTGAGAATGCAGTAATTATGAAGTACTTGGTGAAATTTAACAAAAGGCGCGCATTTTGGAGCTTAAATGAAGGTATTTTGAAGATTACTATTCTAAAGACCAATACGCCGTATCCATCAAGGAAGATACGGCGTATCCATGCCTGCACTCACCAAAGACCACAAAGGAAAGAAGATCAATACGCCGTATCCAGAAGAAGTCAATACGCCGTATTGGGAATTATTAGGAATAAATCTTCACAAGACTTAATACTGCCAAGGTATAACTAACAGTACTAATGGAGTTAGTACTGCCAGTACATACATTGTACTGCCAGTGTTAGTTAATACTGCTATGAGAAAAAGTTAATACTGCTGTTGGTCAAAGCTGCTGACTTAGAGATAAGTATGCATGAAGAATATTATGGTTTGTTTGTAACTGATCCTAATAGATAGGTAGTTAGTTTTGTAAAGGACTCCTTGTGTTCTATAAAAGGAGATCCTAGGTTTAGAGATAAGATACACTTAGACGAATACTTTTAGAAAGATATAGTGATAGCTTCAAGGTTGTAACCCCAGTACTTCAAGAGTACTCGTATTATTATTCTAATAATATTGAAGCAGTTTGTTATTACTTCATTGTTTGTTTGTTTATTACTGTTCCATTCATAAACATCTCTAGAGTATCAAAGTGTAGATTCCGCATACACTTTGGTATACATACAAAGTCTCAACCATTGTTATTTTGGATTCATCCAAGGTAACAAACACTTTACTACGTAAAGAATCGATCAAGGCGTGGGATCAACAAGTGGTATCAGAGCCTGTGCTTTGAGAAACTTTGATCTAGGAACAATGGAGTTGGAAAATTCTCAGAACAATGCGTTGGCAAAGCTTCCCATGCTCAAACTAGGAGAGTATGAGATGTGGGAAATCAGGATCAAGCAGTACTTTCAGATCCAAGATTATGCGTTATGGGAGGTAATAGAAAATGGAAATTCGTGGGTACCTATTCCTGTTACAGCACCAGAATCTGGTCCATCAACAGCATTGAAGATGACTGTGCCCTCTACTGCTGAAGAAAAGATTTGCAAAAAGAATGATGTAAAGGCTCGAAGTCTTCTGCTCATGGCACTGCCCAATGAGCATCAACTTACCTTTAACCAGTATGTTGATGCTCAATCAATGTTTGCTGCCATTAAAGCTAGATTTGGAGGGAATGAAGCAACAAAGAGGACTCAGAAGGCCCTACTGAAGCAACAGTATGAAAACTTCAATGCTTCAAGCTCAGAATCACTTGATTCTATCTTTAACAGGCTTCAAAAGCTTGTTAGTAGATTGGCAATTCTGGGTGTAGTTACTCCTCCAGAAGATCTATTTGAATGTTAAGTTTTTGAGAAGCTTACCTTCAGAATGGGATACTCATGTGGTAGTCTGGATGAACAAACCCGACTTTGATACTATGGGTTTGGATGATTTGTACAACAATTTTAAAATTGTTAAACAAAAGGTTAAGAGATCTACTGGTGCTATCAATGATGAAAAGAACTTGGCATTTCTAACCACTACAGGTGCTAGCAGTATTAATAATATTAATACTGTTAATCCTGAAGTTAGTACTGGTACCACCAAAGTTAATACTGCCAGTACTGAAACTAGTACTGCTAGTTTTAGTGATGCCACAGTATATGCCTTTTTGTCCACTCAACCACAAGGGTCTCAACTAGTCCATGAAGATCTTGAGCAACTTCATGATGATGATTTGGAAGAAATGGATCTAAAGTGGAATATGGCACTACTAAGCATGAGGGCAAGAAAGTTCTATCAGAGAACTGGAAGGAAGATCATCATTGATGGAAGCAGTACTGCTGGTTATGATAAATCAAAGGTAGAATGTTTCAACTGCCATAAAATGGGACATTTTGCCAGAGAATGCAGAGCACCAAGGAGTAAAGCACAACATGGTAGCATTTTTAGAGAAATCTACAGGAAGTTTAGGGTTTCATCAAGTCATCGACTTCCTAAATCGAAGTCACATTTGCTATGAGGTAGCTCATCAAAGGCAGTAAGGATTGAAGATGCTTCTGAAAAGGCAATGTGTGCTATAGATGGTGTTGGATTTGATTGGAGTGACATGGCAGAGGAAGAAATTCAAGCAAACATGGCTCTCATGGCATTCTCAGATTCTGAGGTAACAAATGATAAATCTTGTTTGCAAAATTATGAAGCTCTAAAGAAACAGTATGATGATTTACTTGTTAAATTAGATGATACTGGTTTTAAAGCTTCTACATACAAAAGAGGTTTATCAATTTTAGAAGGGCAAATTCTTAAATATAAAGAATCTGAAGTCCTTTTTTCTGAGGAGATTGCTTTGCTTAAAAGAAGTGTAGGTCACAAAGAGTATCTAATGGGATTACTTAGGACTGAACTTGAAAAGGTTAAGGAAGAAAAGGAGGGGTTTGAGTTTAAGATTGCAAAGTTTGAAAAATCATCAAAAGACTTAGATCAGTTGTTAGCAAGTCAGATAACTGACAAAAGCAAAAAGGGTTTTGGTTATAATGCTGTCCCCTCACCTCATCCTTTGATTCTAAATAGACCAACACCTTTAGACTTATCTTATTCAGGTCTAGAAGAATTCAAACAACCTGAGGTAAATGAGTATGGTCCTAGGGATTCAAGTGTAAAGCCTACCACTGGTTGTGATAAAGAGTCTTTTTTTAAGATAATTCTAGCGAGTCGTGAATACTGATGACTCTTTAAAATAACAACAAAATGTCCTGATTTAGCTCTGTTAAGTCTCCACTTAAGGTAGACAAAGATTGGAAAGGAAAGTTTTTCTATCCTGCTAATCAAGTTAGGGAAGAAGAACCTAAGAAAGCTAGAGAGAATAATGATGCTCCAATCATTGAAGATTGGGTGTCAGATGATGAGGATGATGTTGAGCCTATCCCTAAGGTTGAAAAGAAAACTGTTATACCTACTGCTACTAAGAAAGAGTTTGTTAAACCTGAAAAACCCAGTTAGGAGGTTAGTTAGGTCTGCAGAGATGTACGGGGCACAAAGACCTTTAAAGGAATTCGGAATGGTTAAAATCAATCAATCTAGGATGTAAACTTGTTTTTAAATAACAAGGCATGTTTTATCTGTGGAAGTTTTGATCACATTCAATACAGTTGTCCTAATGTAACATAACACATATGGTTCAAAGAGACAGTCTTAATGAAGACTGGCTAAAATACTGTTAATACTGTTAGGTATGTTAACCTGTCAGGACCTTTTTGTACTGCTAGGTCTTTAATTACTTGTAAGGCCCTTATTATACTGCTCACCCAAAAATCAACAAGTTCATTGGTCTTAGACCACAGGACATACTTTCAAAATCAAACAATCAACAATTCATAAGGCCTTTTACAAGAGAACAACATTAACAAAAAGGTCTACTAATCAAAATGTTAATACTGGTAGGCAAAATGTAAATACTGTCAGGGCAAGGGGATTTAATGATGTTAAGCCCTCAGCATGTTGGGTTTGGAAACCCATCAAACCCAATGGTGCATCACTGGTTTTCAACAAATATAATTACATTGATGCATGAGGCAGATCCAAGTCAGTAATGGCTTGGGTCCCCAAAGATAACTAACTTTATAAGTTTTGTGTGCAGAGCAATCCACAGCTAAATGATAAAGGATTTGTTGATAGTGGATGCTCAAGGCACATGTCTGGAAACATAGCCCATCTTTTAGATTTCAAAGACTTTGATGGAGGTTATGTTACTTTTGGTGGAGGAGCAAATGGAGGCAGAATTACTGGCAAAGGTACTATTAAAACTGAATACACCTTGATTTTGATGAAGGTATTATACTTTTGTCAAAGAGTTTAAAGTTAAACATCTTTAGTGTCTCAAGATGTGTGACAAAGAACTATGTTCTTTTTAATGATTCTGAATGTTTGTTCTATCTACTAATTTTAAGTTGCCTGGATGAAATCACAATACTAACCCTAGTACTAATCAAGAGTACTCGTATTATCAATAATATTGAAGTAGTTTGTGGTTTTATTCATTGTTCTTTGTTTGGTACTGTTCCATTGATAAATACCTCTAGAGTATCAAAGTGTAGATTCATTTTGGATTCATCCAAGGTAACATACACTTTACTAGGTAAAGAACCAATCAAGGCGTGGGATCAATTGCTTTTCCCTTGTCTTTTCTTATCCTTTCCTCTTCACTCCTTCTTTTGTAAGTAATAGTTCTTCTAGCAGTACTAATATTTTCCTCAGAAGTACTAACCACTAGAACTTCACTAGCAGTACCTTTTGTTGCTCCAGCAGTACTAACTTCAGAGTTCCCTTTCTCAATGCTTCCTTGATCTTGAATGACTTCAGTGGGAGTCACTTCTTGAATAATAGGTTCAGTTTCATTACTTGCTTTCTCTTGAACCTCTGCATCAGATAATTTCCTCCCTTGTTTGGAAGAATCATCTTCAACATCTGCATCATCTTCAGAAAGGAAAACCCGAGCTCCTTTCCTTGCTTTCCCAGCCTTGACTTGAGTTTCTAATTTCTTTACCCTTAGAATGATCTTAGTTACATCAGCAGTGTAAGTTAGCTTGGTCTTCTTCAAATCATCCTCTAAAACGCCAATTCTCTCAGAGAGTTTGGTAACCAAATTTGTCAATTCAATGAGTTTCACACTACCCTCATCACTTCCATGTGAGTGAACAACATGGAGATGTGAGTCATGGGGTGTAGGAATATGTTGTTCTGTTTCAGGTGATGGTTGTGTTGGTTGTGTTGGAGATGGGAATGATACAGCAGCAGTGGTATGACCAGGTGAGTGTTCAGTTGAAGGTGCAGGAGAGTGATGAAGGTTTCTTTGTCGGTTATTCCTTAAGTAGCAAAGCTTTTAGGGTATACAACATTAGAACCAGAGAAGTTCAGGAAAACCTGCATATTGGGTTCTTAGAGAATAAGCCTATGATAGAAGGAAATGGTCCAAAGTGGCTGTTTGATATTGATTCTCTAACCCAAGGATATGTTCTTGAGTGTTGTTGAAGTTGTTTTCTCTGCATTTCTACCTTATTTTGATTGACCTTTATGGGACATTAAAAACTTATGTGGCTTAAAATATTGGACACATATGCTCAAAATCAACTAGAAAAGTTAAATGTCCTATTGGTAGCTAAACTGATAACAAGCGTTTGAATGTTACTTGCTAAACTGCTCCTTAAAGAGTCTTCTTTGGGCTAATTCTATGAAAATAGTGTGGATAAAAACCTCTATATAAGGTGAAAAAAGACACCCTTTTGAAAAGTTAACTTATTTGAATCTGTGAGATATCCACAGAGGGCCAACTGCTCAAAAATCTTACCAGTTGGGTATAGAAGTTCTATACCATCATAATCATCCAACTGAGATGTCTTCGTAAAGGATCGCTTCAGTGATAGTCTTTGAGTGACCATTGATGTGCAGTCATCTGTTCAAACAAGAAGAATGAAAACTTCTTACTCTAAACTAGGATTTCTTAGTGCTATATATGAAGGGAAGTCTCATCAAGACCTTCATACCTGTCTTTTTGCTTGTTTCCTCTCTCAGGAAGAATCAAAAAGAGTTTCTAAAGCTCTTAGTGATCCAGCATGGGTAGAAGCAATGCAGGAGGAACTACTATAGTTCAAACTGCAAAAGGTCTAGATTCTTGTGGACTTACCTAAAGGTCATAGAGCAATTGGTACAAAGTGGGTATACAGAAACAAGAAAGATAAAAGGGGAATTGTCAACAGAAACAAAGCAAGAGTTGTTGCTCAAGGACATACTCAAGAAGAAGGCATAGACTATGATGAAGTCCTTGCTCTTGTGGCTAGAATTGAGGCAATAAGAATGTTCATGGCTTATGCTTCTTATATGGGATTTATGGTCTACCAAATGGATGTAAAAAGTGCTTTCCTGTATGGTCAGATTGAAGAGGAGGTTTATGTATGTCAACCTCCAGGTTTTGAAGATCCTGGTCATCCTAATAAAGTCTATAAACTAGTAAAAGCATTATATGGACTGCATCAAGCACCAAGAGCTTGGTATGACACTTTGGCCAATTATCTTTTGTGCAATGGTTTTCAAAGAGGAAAGATTGACCAAACATTATTCATCAAGAGAAAACAGGGACATATCTTGCTTGTTCAAATATATGTGGATGACATTATCTTTGGATCTACAAAGAAGGAGTTATGTGATGAGTTTGAGAAGCTTATGAAGGATGAGTTTGAGAAGCTTATGAAGTATAAGTTTCAAATGAGTTCTATGGGAGAACTTACCTTCTTTTTGGGTTTACAGGTCCAATAGAAAAAGAAAGGCATTTTTATCAGTCAAGATAAATATGTCCATGAGATTTTGAGAAAGTACAACTACACAGATGTGAAGTCTGCCTCTACTCTAACAGATTTGGAAAAGCCTCTGGTTCAAGATGGAGATGCTGCTGAAGTTGATGACCATCTTTATAGATCTATGATAGGATCTTTGATGTACCTTAAAGTATCCAGGCCAGATATAATGTTTGCAGTCTGTGCATGTGCAAGGTTTCAGGTATCTCCAAAGACATCCCATCTCTTAGCTATTAAGGGAATCTTTAGATACCTTAAAGGAAAACCATCATTAGGACTTTGGTATTCTAAGGATTCTCCATGGGAATTAGTTGCTTACACTGACAGTGACTATGCTGGAGCTACACAAGATAAGAAGTCAACCACTGGAGGTTGTCAATTTTTAGGAAATAGGCTGATCTCTTGCCAATGCAAGAAATAAACTGTGGTTGCCACTGCTACCATTGAGGCTAAATATGTGGCTGCTGCAAATTGCTGTAGACATGTTCTCTAGATACAAAACCAACTGTTGGACTATGGGTACAATTTCATGAATACTGTTATTTATATTGACAATACTAGTACTATCTACATAATAGAAAATACTGTTCAACATTTTAAAACAAAACATATAAAGACTAGGCATCATTTTATAAGAGACTGCAATGCTAAAAAGTTGATTCAAATAGATAAGATTAACACTGAACATAATGTAGCAGATCTTCTTACAAAAGGTTTTGATGCTGGTAGATTTTAGTACTTGGTCTCAAGTATTGGAATGCTCAATCCCTAATGCCCATATCTCTTGTTTGTTTTTGTAAAGTTTGTTAAATGTTAGTACTGTTAAGTCTTTGTCAATTAATACTGCTAGTTATAATTAGTACTGCTAGTTATATTTAAAACTGTTTGTCAAAATTGTTCTTATAGTTAGTACTGCTAGTTATTTCTATGTCTCACTGTTAGTCCTGTTAGTACCATTTAATACTGCTAAACAAGAAAAATGGTTAGATTATGTTTTTCTTGGTTTTGAGCTAACTCTTTCAGGATAAGCAATAAAGTGTGAAATTGGTTCTCAATGGTTCAATATTTGAGGGGAGGAATGTTGTTTGCTCTTCAAGTGTTGGTTTTAACACCACACAACAAATGGTCATCAGTTCACCATGTCTTACAGACATCAAGAATTGACTAGTACAGAGAAAACGGCTACTGGTAAAGACTTCCCAAATCCGTTGATAGTTGATAGTTTACTCAAAACTATATGGTTATCAATGCACCATGTTTTTCCAATGAAGCATTGGCTAGTCCAAAGCAAACGGCTATTGGTAAAGACTACTCAAATCCGTTAATGGCTGGTAGTTTGCCAAAAACTATACTTTGTGTAAATTTGTGAGCCAAAAGAATAGAGAGAATTGGTGAGCTTAAAAACAGAAAGAGAGATGTGTGAAAAACAGACAGAGTGCAAAGTGAGGTAAAAGAATTGAGAGATAAAATGTGAGCTTAAAAACAGAAAAACAGATTGTGTGAAGATATTTTTGATTAATACAAAACTTTGTAGTTTGTACTGCTTTTGAGTGGAGAAGTTAATACTGCTAGGCTTATTTTAGTACTGCTAGACCAAATTTAGTACTGCTGGATGACCGTTAGTACTGTTTGGCCCTAACAGATTTTTCATTAATTAATAGAGCCATTGAGATATTTCCGCTAAATACCTATGAAATAGGGGTTTGACTAATTGGACTTTCGTGATCTTTCTATATATATGTTTGATTTAATCACGATAAACTCAATTTCTTTAAGTCGGTCAAACCATATCTCTATGTTTCTCTATTTAAATCTCAATTAACTTTCTTCAGCCTTCATATATTCATCCACGATCATATCCCACACGATTACTCACACTTTTATTCATGGAAAATTTGGAATTTTATGACAAGCACAACATGGTAGCATTTTTAGAGAAATCTACAGGAAGTGTAGGGTTTCATCAAGTCATCGATTTCCTAAATCGAAGTCATATTTGCTATGCCCTCACAAAGAAGCCAGATGTTTATATTTCTTTTATCACACAATTTTGGAGGTCTGCTAAAGCTACTACTGCTGATAATGGATATGTTCAGATTACTGCTACCATTGATGGTCACTCAACGACTATCACTGAGGCATCTTTAAGACGACATCTTAAGTTGGATGATCAAGATGGTATTACTTTTATTCCTAACTTGGAGATTTTTGAGCAATTGGCACTTATGGGATATCACACAGATTTAGATAAGTTAACTTTTCAAAAGGGTGCTTTTTCACCTCAATGGAGGTTTCTTATTCATAATATTCTTCATTTCCTTAGCCCAAAGAAGACTGCTTGGGAGCAGTTTAGTAGTAACATTGCAACTGCTGTTATCTGTTTAGCTACCAATAGGAAATATAATTTTTCTAGGATGATTTTTGAGCATATGGTGTCAAATATTTCTAGCCCCCATAAGTTTTTCATGTACCCTAGGTTCATTCAAATATGCTTAGATATACAGAGGAAACAACTTTAACAACACTCAAGAACATATCCTGTACCCTCTCTCAGTATCAAAGTCTTTAACAATATGAAGAGGCCTACAAAGGGATATTCAGGCCAGGAAGTTACTTTATTTCCTACTATGCTAGATGTTTCTGAACCTTCCACTTCACCTTCAAGAATCACATCCTCACCTTCCCACTCACCTGAACCTTCACCCTCACCTGAACCTTCATTTGAACACTCACCTGATCATACCACTGCTGCACCAACACAACCATCACCAACACAACCATCACCAACACAACCATCACCAACACAACCATCACCTGGAGTAGAACACCATTTTCATTTTTTGGTAGTATGTTGATAAAGGTGGAATTAGGAAATCTTAGGGGGGACCCACACTCCTTGCTCTCAAAACACCCTACAAAAATCGTGATTGCCTTTGTAAAAAATCATGGATCGTCCTTTTATTGTTTTAGGGTTTTGGAAATTTGTTTATTAGAGTTTTACATCAAAAAAAATGTATAAAAAGATATACTTAAAGTAGTTTAGGCCGTAGTTTTTGTGCGTTCCAAAATAATAAATCAATTTTAATCCATGCCAAGAATTATTTAGTATTATCCATATTTATTTCCTTTAATCTTTAATTTGTATTATATAAATACATAAATATTAATAATTTTCGGCATAAATACATATATATAAATATTAATTATTTTTCTTGTATAACATAAGGTATTTTAATCTTACAAAAGTTTCATAATTGTCACATGTTGCATTTTTATAATTTCTAACATTTAAATGAAATTTATTTAAGCTTTTATGGAATTTTCTTGCATTAGGGGTATTTTGGTAATTTCACATTTGTTGTGATTTTTAGGTTTTACAGCACTACTGAACCTTTGAGACCCCTTTTTGAAGAATCTTTTAGACTTGGCTAAAAGAGATCTTTCTTGATATTCCTCTTCAAGGTCATTCAAGTATTCTTGGCTGCTTGTATCCTCTTCATCATCGGGACTATCTTCAAAGTCCTGAACAATAGAGGTTGAGAAGAAAGCGGTTGACAAAGGGGATGCGGTAGCAAGAGATTTTTTCTTTTCAGTTTCATAGATACTGTATATGAGGTTTTCTTCATATTTGAGTTTACCAAATAGAGAAGCAAGCTCAGATTCTTTAACATGATTAGTGTTTATGAGACTTTGGCAGAAAATTAGCCACTTCTTTGGCAACCCATTAATGAAACCTGTATTTATTTCAAGCTTTGAAAGTTTAATGCCATCATTTACTAATTCATTCATCAAAGCTTTGTATCTTAGAGGCGAGCAGAAAAAACTGAAAAAACCAAAACCAAACCGAACCGAAATAACCGACCGAAACTAGAAACCGATGGTTCGGTTTTTACTTTTTCAAAAACCGAAAAATTTCGGTTCGGTTTCGGTTTTCGTCCAAAAACCAAACCGAACCAGTTTTATAATAATATACAATTAATATAATATAAATAATATCTAATTTTTAAATCTAATCTAAGTTAGAAGCCTTTGTCTCATCACCTGTCCATTATCCTTTGGGTTTCCTTTGACCAGCTGGCATAGGGAAATATAGACCATTGAGAAGAATGTTTTTGAACTGAGGTTCAATACCAACTATGTGGCACATGAATTTCTTCTTCCAATTGGTGAAATTTTCCACCTCTAACATAGGAGCAACATTTAACTAGCCACCCATATATTTAAGAGTTTATGGTACTTCTACTGCCATTTTTAAATGGATCTTTATTTTAAAAATCTTTTGAGCAGTTATATAAAAACTTTTCAAAAGGTATTACAAATCAAACTGCTTTGATACCACTTGTTGGTCCCCTTGAATGTAATATATGGTTTATCAAGTTAAACTAATCACATTCCATGGTAGCAAGGTGAGTTTTAAACAGATATAAGTAAACAATATAATGAATAAGTACAAAACACACATAAGTACAATATAATGAACAAGTTTAAAACACACCAAAGTAACTTCAACGTAAGGATCTTATTAGAAATCAAATAAAGGAATCTATGACCACCTTACATTTGCAGAATATCAAGGTGGTTTGAATATAATTGGGGTGTAATCTCCTTCGAACTTAAACTCTAATCAAAGTTATGAGTTTAAGAAAACAAACTATTCGACTAGAACTGAAGCTTTTCAGCAGTTTTGTTCAGTTTGTTTGAGAGATAGATGCTCTTTAATGTGTTTCATATTAATTAGAAAAGATAACATTTACTCTTTACATTTCTTTCCTTTATATAGGCAAAGATTTAGGGTTTACAATTTAAAACCTAATACCATGGCATTGCATTAAATGGGTGGTTGAGCTAACATTAATGCATGCATGCTTATAAAGGTACATAGGGTACATCCTTTTAGGGAAAGTAGTGTTAGAGAAAATATTGTAACAGACTTAATACTGTTAGTATTAAAGTTAAGTCTGTTAGTTATAGTTAGTACTGATAGCTGAATAGTTAGTACTGTTAGTATAGAAGTTAAGTCTGGTAGAGCAAGTTAAGTCTGCCAGCATTAACTTAAGTTTGGCAGTATTAAAGTTAATACTGCTTGGTCAGACATTTAAGTCTGTTGTAATATTAGTAATAGTTATCAACTTAGCGTTAATTTAGGAAGAGATAAGTATTATCTCTTAAAACTGCTTTAGGGTTCCTTAAGCTTATAAAAGGAACATAGAATAGTATTGTAAAGATATCAGTTGATTGAGTATTCACAATCAAATAGTAATAGTAATAGCAATTTTAGTATTTGTTCTTGTGTTCGTCTTGGTATAAGTATTGATATTCCGCGTCAATATTTATATTCACAGTCATTGTCTCTTATAGTATCTTTGGATTTATTCAAAGGACTATAAGTCATTCAAGGCTCATTTAGATCCTGTTTATAAGGACCTACAAGTCGTATCAGAGCCACTAAAGGGACTTTGCACAAGATTGAACATAGATCAAAACCTTTTATTCCACCAAATCAAATAATCATGAGTCTCAACCTGCAAACGATAAATTTTTCTCTCTTCATTATGATGAAGAACTTATCTCTTCATGAAGATTCATCTTTGGATGGATCGTACCACCACCAACAAAGGAATGCTCCTAGCTAAACCACCACAAATAATACACAAATACACTTCAAAAAATTAAACTGCCCGTCTCCATAAAGATGATTATAGATACGTGGATGATGGAGATGAACAGTATATTGAGTATATAGATAACGAGGTCTGGAAAAATGATATCAGAAGGGAACTCAAAGGAAGCGAGTCACCAAAGGTAAGGAATGTGAGTTTACAGGGATCTACCTCCAGCCATCACAGAAGAACAGTTTGCCTGATGAGAAAGAAAGGAAAGCAAACACACTGCTAATGGCTGTTCCAAAAAGATATCATTTCAGAACGTTTTTCATGGCAAGGAATGATGCCAAAGAGATCGGGCATGCCATCAAGACAAAACGTGTTTGGTGTAATGCGAACTCGAAGAAAATGCAAAAAGCTGTTTTGAAACAACGAGTATGAGGCTTTACTATCTGTTCCTAAGAAAGCTTAGAGAAAGGTACATATGTTCCAAAAACTCCTATCACAGTGATGCCCTTGTGTCTTGTGTGTCAGATGAAGACGCAAATCACAAGTTTTGAGGTCCTTCCACCTGCGTGGGAAACAGTCTAGCCATATGACAATAAGAAGGAAGAAGATCTTGACACACTGCAATAGATGATTTATACACTAATCTGAGTGGTCTTTGAGAAGACATCCAAAAGACATCATCTTCTTTCCCTTAATCTGATAATGTGACTTTTCTATCACAAGCCAAAGCCTCTTCCAGCAAGCATAAGCCAAGCCACAGCTCAGGAAGTTATAGTTCTTATACCACTTCCTCTTCCAAAGCATCAACAACGGCTACTCCTGGTCTTGCTGATGAAGTTATCCATTCCTTTCTAGCCACAAATGCTGATGATGTGGTTTGATCATGAAGCCTAGATCAAATTGATGAACTGGGATCTGAAGAATGGATATAAATTGGCAATTGCTATGACATGTCCATAAAGATTAGATATTATACAAAGAAACAGGCATACGGCCAGAGTGGATGGAAAAATGCATGTGGCATTTGATAAGAGAAAAGTCGAATGTTTCAATTGCCACAATACTAAGCATTTTGCCAGGGAGTGCAAGTTTAAAGGTTCAAAGGAAGGAAGCAGGCAGGAAACAGGTAGAAGTTAGGAATTCAAGACAGTGCGAACTGAAAAGGAAGCCTTGATGACCATTGATGAAGGTCAGATCAATTGGGTAGAGCAGACTGCAGATGAGGAACTCAATCATGCTCTAATGGCTTTCACTGTAAATAATGAGGTATCCTGTGCTCTAAAATTTGTTTTAGAATCAATATAATGCACTTCAAGCTAAGTTGAAATGAACTGCAATCTGAATTTGGTGACCAAGAAGCTGCCTTAACTGCCCATAAGCTAGCTGTTAAGAAATTAGAATCTCAGCTTAGAGCCTCCCACAAACAGCAATCTTCCTTAACTAAAAATTAAATTTTTCAAGCTAATCAAATTTTTGAAAAAGATGAAAAGCTGAAAAAGTATAGAAGAATAGGAATGAAAGCTGTCAAGGACAAAGATGCTTTACAAAAAATTGTTGATTCTTGGTTTGCATCTTCTAAAAATCTTTGGAAGCTAATTGATTGTGGGATGAGCTCAACTGTTAAGATAGGTTTAGGATATGGCATACAATCAAATGCTGAGGTCCTAGGATATGAGGAAGAGATAAGTAGAGGTATTTTTGCTCTTAGGGAAACAGATGCAGGATATTATGACATCCCACTATACAGCAGATTTAAACAGGTAGAGTATAAAGGTGTCCCCCATCCTCTTAGGTGAATTAATACCCTAGGAACGAGCCATAGATGATTCTCTGTATGAGTATGGTAAATATGGACCTCAACCTCAATCTCCTAGTCCTACTGTGTCTGATGCTAGTTCCACTGTTTACTCAACCTGTCCATCCAATGACAGTGATGGGGAGCTAGGAGCTGTATCTGACCATTCAGTCAATGATGACCCTATCCATGACCATATCCTATACCTTCTATTGAGGCCACAGGTTACAATTGTCACCCAAAATATTCAAACCACAAGTGAGTGCCTAAACCCAAACAGAACAGTTGGTCCCTAGTTTGTGCACTAAAACATGTAAAAACCTCCTAGCAACAATTAGGACAACTCAGTGACTTCCCTCACATATTCCTTTCAAATAAACCAGACAGAATTAGGAATAACCACAAATGGAAAGAGAATTAGGTGCCAAAAAACGGAAATTCTTTGAAAGAAAAACATTTTGGTGTGTGGAAGTCCTTAGTTCACTTGATTAAGGAAAACTATTGACTAAAAATTATGCAAAGAAAGATTGTGCAAGGAAGCTTACTTAGCTGCTCCTTAAAAAAGAGCCAACGTGGTTTCACATTTGGCAGATGTTCCGAGGGCGGCAAGCCAACACCCCCCGGCCTGGACTCACACTAACCAGGGTGAATAAAAACCAAATCTGTTCACTCCCACTCCCAGACCTGTAAACAGCCTAAATAACATTAAGACCCAACCTTAGTACTCTGCTAGCTTAAACTATTAAAACTGGTAGGTAAAATGTTACAACTGATGGTCATAGGAACTGTTAATACTGATAGTTCAGCTAGGCACTCACATTAAAGTCTGGTAGTTCTACGATTTAATACTGGCAAGCAAAATGTTAATTCTGGTAAGTGTGCATGTTAATACTGTGAGATGTAAAAAAGACCATAATCAAACCAGACTCAAACAAAACCGGCCCTAAACTTCCATTTGAATCTTAAAATCCAAAGAACTGTATTTTTAAAAAACCAAAGTTCAACCTGTAAAAATAGACCCATTTCAAGGAATACAGCCACACAAGTCAAATAAATATCTGTTAAAGGCAAAATGGCACTCGCTGTTAAGACCTCAGCAGGTTGTGGTTTGGAGAAAAGTAATACCAACTCTCCAATACCAATAGTGGACCAACCCCCATGATTCAAATGTTAAATGTCTCTAGAGGTCCACAAGGCCAAGACCATCCAAAGCCTATGAAGGCCTGGGCCTAAGAGAAACTAATCTCTTTATGATTGTGCAGGATCAATCCATTAAGCATATGGAGCATCGAGGTATTTTCGATAAGTGGATGTTCTGGGCACATGACTGGTAACTAGGGCCCATCGTTGAGAAGATTTATCAAGAACTATCCAAAGTGGGCTCTGTTACTTTTGAGGAAGTAAAAGGGTAGTATCAGTGGAACAGGATATGTGATAATAAGCTAGAAAATACGTATGAGGCAGAAAGAGAAAAAGAGAGGAACATGAGGATGAAGAGGATGCCGAGTGGACTGGATCACGACATATCCTTCTCAACAAATCAATGGAAAAGAAATTTGCTACCCAGAAAAGAAGCAAGGATTCAGGGGCGGCTCAAGCAGAACAAATAAGTCCTCTATACCTTAGAGGCAGCACAAGATCATAACTAATGCAGCTTCTGAAGGATTTATAGGGATCACCAAGCCCCATCCTGGTAGAAGAATTTACAAAGGAAACCTAAATCAACACAACCTCGACAAGGTCTTAGATTTTGAAGAACCTGCTGAAAGACCAGTTAATACTGGTAGTACACCTTCAGCTCAAGTTAATACTGGTAGTACACCTTCAGCTGAACTTAATACTGGTGAGACAGAAAGAGTCCAAAGGAGAGAAGGAAAAGATCCAATGACTGAAGAAGACCTTCAAGCCGAAGTTCAAGCATCAAAGAAGAGCAAAGAGCTTCAGAGCTAGCATGATTTAGAGCAGCGTCCAATATTGCAAGCTACAATGGATGCTGAAGCACAAAGACAAATTCATCTTGATGCGCTTCTGGCTAGAAGATTGGTAGAGCAAGAGGAAGAAGCTGCAAAAGAAGCACTTGCAACTGAATTTGACTACATTCAAGCAAGACTAAATGCAGATCAGATTCTTGCAGAAAAGATTCAACAAGAAGAAAGGGAGCAATATTCTATTGAGGATAGAGCAAAGTTTCTACATGACACAATTGCTGCCCAAAGGAAGTTTCTTGCAGAACAAAGATATGCTGCTATCAGAAACAAGCCACCAACAATATCTCAGCTTAGAAATCAGATGATCACTTATCTGAAACATGTTGCAAATAAGAAGCATGCTGAGTTAAAGTCTAAATCCTTTGAGGAGATCCAAGTCTTGTATGAGAGATATAAGAAACAAGATCAGACTTTTGTGGCTATTGGATCTGAAGAAGATGAAAGAGCAGTCAAAAAGATGAATGAGCAAGCTGCTGATAAAGAGAAAGAACAGAAGGCTGAATCTGTCCATGAGGAAGTTAAAGAGGAAGAAGGAGCTAAGAAAAGAAAGTTAGGCACAAGAAGGAAGCTAAAAGCAAAAGAAAAAGTATAACCTCTGTCTCACAAGAGAAGATGATGACTTAAAGATGTGCTTACATATCCTGATGAAGATAAAGTGATTGATGTTGATATTCTTGATCATCAATATCCCATTGTTGAATGGAAGTCATTTTACCTCACAACTAAACCTCAATATGATCCAACCAACCTTTTGGAAGATGGACTATCCTGTAATATGGTAACAAGGAGTAAGGAAATAATAGATACTTCCCGCACCTTTGATGGAGTCCCTACAATCTTTGACAGAGAAGACTTGAAGGCTGTCTATGAACTTGTAATGGAAAAATATCAAGATGAAATTCCTGAAGGCTTTGATAAGATGCTTTGGGGAGATCTGTTGATAAATATATCATTGCATATATAACAATGATCACACTATGTGTATTTTCACTTGGATTTGTGTGTGTCTCATTTATATGTGTATAATTGTAGAAGTTTGGGTAAACATTATTAGGCTCATATTGACAAAAAAACTAATTTTCTACGTAAAACAAGTTTATTAATATAAATTAGTCATAACCAAATATAAACAGTTTGAAACCGAAAAACTAAACCGAAAAAACCAAAAACCAAAAAAATCGAACCAGCAAAAATCGAGCGGTTTTGGTTTTACAAAAACAGAATATTTCGGTTTGGTTTCGGTTTTAGCCAAAAACCGACCCAAACCGAACCGTGTACACCCCTATTTTATCTGGTGAAAATTTGTGTTAGATTTTCACTTTCTTTGAATTTGAAGGTATTATAACACAGTTTCAGGTCCATGACCCTACTTTCTTTCACATCAGAGGGGCCCTCATGATATAGTATCAGGTCTTCCCAGGTATATTTAGTTGTTTCATAGTTGATGACAGAGTTCATTTAGTCATCTGGAAGGATTGACAAGATGAGACTTTTGAGTCGTTGATCTAAGTTAGCAGCCTTTCTCTCATCACCTGTCCATTGTCCTTTAGGTTTCTTTTGACCAGCTGTCATAGGGACATGTGGACCATTGAGAAGAATGTTTTTGAACTGAGGTTCAATACCAACTATGTGGCACATGAATCTCTTCTTCCAATTGGTGAAAGTTTCCACCTCTAGCATAGGAGCAGCATTTAACTAGCCACCCCTATATTCAAGAGTCTGTGGTACTTCTGCTGCCATTTTTAATGGATTTGATTTTAAAAATCTTTTGAGCAGTTATATAAAAAGGTTTTACAAATCAAACCGCTCTAATACCACTTGTTGGTCCCCTTAAATGTGATATATGGTTTATCAAGTTAAACTAATCACATTTCATGGCAACAAAGTAAGTTTTAAACAGATATATCTAAACAATATAATGAATAAGTTTAAAACACAAAGAAGTAACTTTTCAACATATAGGTTCTTATTAGAATCAAATAAAGAATCTATGACACACATTGCTTACGGAATAGCAAGGTGGTTGAATGACAATTGAGGTGTGATCTCCTACTAACTTAAACTCGAAACCAAAGTTACAAGTTTAAGAAAACAAACTATTCGACTAACACTTGAGCTTCAGCTCCAGTAGTCAT
The DNA here is from genome assembly GCA_026074375.1 of Tanacetum coccineum. NCBI lineage: Eukaryota > Viridiplantae > Streptophyta > Magnoliopsida > Asterales > Asteraceae > Tanacetum > Tanacetum coccineum. Next base: position 105,646 of record BQNB010002122.1, read on the forward strand.
ATTCAGTTTGTTTGAGAGACAAATGCTCTTCAATGTGTTTCACATTAATTAGAAGAGATATCATTTACTCTTTACATCTCTTTCCTTTTTATAGGCAAATGATTTGGGTTTACAAGTTTAACCTGGGACACATGGCATGCATTAAATGGGTGGTTGAGATATCATTTAATGCACGCATGCTTTAAGGTACTAGGTACAGTCCTTTAGAGAAAGTAGTTGTACTTCTATACCAACTTTAGAAGTATACTTTTCCAAGGAGATTTGCGTTATTCCTTTTGACATAAAGCAATCTTTTTCCCGCCTTGTAAATCTTCTAGAAGAGAAACATTTCGTTTCAGCTTCTAAGAGGAGATGGACATCGTTCAACTTGGAATTGCCAACCAAGCTGAACTGAATCTCTTGCTAAGGTCTTCTTCAGCTTTTGAGCCGCTACATAAACTGAAGTGAAGATACTGCTTGATCTTCTAAGTACCTGAAGAGCTGAAGCTGAACTGTCTTCAGCGAGACAAAACTAAACTTGTCTTCAGCTAGTTTACACTTAGAGGATTTTATGTTTAAATCTACTGAGAGACTGAAGGGCTCAGGAACTGACCCAACAAAGGGTGAGGTACAAATGATAAAAAAAAATTAGCAGTTTTACCGCGTCAAGATTTGGTATATTTAGGGTGTGTTTGTTTCAGCTTATATAGCCGGCTTATGGCTTATTTAGTTTTGGGCTTATCTTTTATAAGCTCACTCTTTGTGGCTTTTTTCAAACTTTCCGGCTTACATAAGTGTAATATGTCATAATGAACTTATATAAGTCGAAAAATTTGAAAATAAGCCATAAAAGTGAGCTTATGAAATATAAGCCCAAAAAAAGTAAGCCATAAGCCGGCTATATAAGCTGAAACAAACACCCCTTTAGTGAAGCTTGTGACCAGCTTAGGGTGGAGGGTGTGATTTGATTTTTTTCACTTTTTAAATCAGCTTCATTTTATCAAAAAACATTTTCTTTATTTTTTTTCTCAACTTGTCTTTAACAAGTACACAAATAACTACTCACAACAACTAATAAATAACAATGTCTCTCATCTAAATGTGTCTCTTTTCTTTTTCTTAAGGGACTTAAATGACGTTCGGGAGTTTTATTTTTGTGAGAGCATTTTTTCCCGTGAAAGTGAGTGTCACTTTCACGCATAATTTCCCGCTCCACACTTTAGAGACTTAGGTCTTGAAGTGCGATGCGGGAAAAGTGACAAGGAAATGGTGGGAAAAGGTCTTTTCTCCTCCCTCTCCTAGCGAGAAACATGCGGGGAAAAGAGGTTTTTTCAATGTGCGAAAAGGTTTAAGAGAGTGAATTATTTGATCGAGGAAAGAGATTACTACGTATTATTTATTATGCATTGCGAGTGAGTGTGTATATAATTTGAGTATTTTTAAATGATAAAAAATAAAAAAGTTGAGAAACGTTTATGGCACTGATATAGGGAAATTGAGAAAAAATATTAAGCAAATATTTTTTTTATGATGTAATGCTGACGTGGCGAGAGAAAACCGTCATCTGCCATATGAAATTTTATAAGAGGATCATGTATCATGACATGTCAAAGCGGTGCCAAAAATCATTTTTTAGTGTCATCACAGCGTCAACCCGTTTAACACACACACACCTAAAACACCTCATCACTTATAACATGTCAAATCTCATGCTATTTCTCTCATTTTAGCTTCCACCCACCTACAATTTTATTTTATTTTTCATTTTTTGAAACAATTTAAATTTTTATTTATTAAATTAAAATGCAAATTAGAATAAAAAATAAAAATATGTAATGTCAACTTTTATGTTATATATATATATAAGAGGATCATGTATCATGACATGTCAAAGCGATGTCAAAAATTATTTTTTTAGTGTCATCACAGCGTCAACCCGTTTAACACACACACCTAAAACACCTCATCACTTATAACATGTCAAATCTCATGCTATTTCTCCCATTTTAGCTTCCACCCACCTACAATTTTATTTTATTTTTCATTTTTTGAAACAATTTAAATTTTTATTTATTAAATTAAAATGCAAATTAGAATAAAAAATAAAAATATGTAATGTCAACTTTTATTATATATATATATATATATAAGCACTAATATTAGGCTGGGTTTTTATTGGGTTGGGCAAACTTTTAGTTAAAAAGAATAAAAATATGTAATGTAAACTTTTATTGCTTCTTCTTCTTCATAAACTGTAAAAACATACACACACATACAGTTAACACACATACACACACAAATACACACACTAAAAAACACAACACAAATACAAACCCACATTAAAAAATCAAAAAAAGAAAAGAATATTTAGGTTTCGTTTGTTTTTATAGAGGTTTTACCTCTTCATCCGCAAACCATGTATACAGAAGAAGCGGTACATCTAAAGTATTTATCTGCAGAAAAAAGACCGTTTGTTTTTTTGTGCTATCAAAGTACTTCTTTCGTTTTTTTTCTTTATCTTTTTCACTAGTGTTTTTGTACGTTTTCATACTTTTTTTGTACGCTTATCTACGTTTTTGTACATTTTCATACGTTTTTATACGTTTATGTACGTTTTTTACGTTTTCGTATGTTTTTTTACGTTTTCGTACGTTTTTGTTAGTTTTTTTTACGTTTTCCTATGTTTGTCTGTTTTTTACGTTTTTTTGGGTAAAGGGGGTAAAGGGTTTTACCCCGGTAAATATATTAACCAAGCAACGCTAAGAACAAATGTAATGTGGCCGAAGTACCGCATTAACCTCAAGCTACAAAGCTTGATAGACTAGTGATTATGACAAGCCATAAACACACAAAACAAATGGAATGTTTTTACGTTTTCATTCGTTTTTATACGTTTTGTATACTTTTATACCTTTTTGTACATTTTTTGGGTTTTTACGTTTTTGTTAGTTTTCATACTATTTTTACGTTTTTCTACGTTTGTGTACGTTTTTTTACGTTTTTGTACGTTTTCATACTTCTTTACGTTTGTGTACGTCTATTTACGTTTTTGTACGTTTTCATACGTTTTTTTTAGTTTTTCTGCGTTAATTGTAAGGATGAAATTGTATAATAACATCCAAAAACGGATGAAAACAGATGAAAACGTAAAAAAAGTATAAAAATGTACGAAAACGTAAAAAACAGACGAAAACGTAAAAAACGTAAGAAAACATACGAAAATGGACGAAAACCTAGGAAAACGGACACAACGTACGAAAACGTAAGCAAACTTAAGAAAACGTACGAAAACGTACAAAAACGTAAGATAACAAACGAAAACAGACGAAAACAGGCGAAAACGTAAGAAAACGTACGAAAACAGACGAAACGTAAAAAACGTATGAAAACGTGAGAAAGCGTACGAAAACGTATGAAAACGGACGAAAACGTACGAAAATGTAGAAGAACGTACGGAAACATACGAAAACGAACGAAAATGTATAAAAACGTACAAAACGGACAAAAACGTAGAAAACAGACGAAAGCATAAGAAAACGTACAAAAACGTACAAAATCGAAGAAAAACGAATGAAATGTAAGAAAACGTACAAAAAACGGAGAAAAACGTACAAAAACATACAAAATGAATCACCTCGGTATAAAACGTATGAAAACGTACAAAAACGGATAGAACGTATGAAAACAAATGAATATTAAAGGTGGTGGTGGGAGCTGAGTGTTGAAGAAGTGAAAAAAAGTGAAAATTTATGTCTTGAAGAGGCTAGAAGTGCTTCTTAGCATTTATGCCTGCAAAAAAAGCAAACAAAAATCTCTGCGCGACTGCAGAGGTTTGCAGATAAAACATGTGAAAAGTGCTTCTTACAAAAAAACAAATGAAACCATAGTCTTTTTTTCTCTTCTCCACGCCACTTCCACGCTAGTATAGTGGCTCCGGGAGTTTTGGCGCTGCTATCCGGTATGGTGGCGCAGCATGACGGCGCCAAATGGCATGCCACGTCGTTTTGGCACCGGATGAATGCGACCATACCTCATGCTCTAAGATATTTTTAGTAAAATCCAATCAGACAATGACAACATTTGTACTACATTCTGTACGTTAGAGTTTAGACTAATTCAAAGATGTAGATAGTTTTGAAACAAAATGCTTTTTTAATTGTTGGAATATAGGTATATTATGCATACGAAAGGTCCAAAACACATAAAAGGGAACTATGTGTAAAATATCCCAAGGAAAGTGACAATTTAACGAGTGATAAGTAAAATTTTGAAGGGGGAAATATTCGTTTGTCACTTGTCAAGTTTGCTTATTCTTTGACCATGTCGTTATATCACTTGCCAATTGCCAACTTGCTTGCATCTACATCTCATTTCAATTTTCCTTAAACTTAAAAATCTATATATAGATCGTAATTTAAAAGGTACCAGTTTGAGAGGAAAGAGAATACGCACATGTGCAACATTTACCATATGTTTCACTTGTACTTTATCCGTAAGGCTTGAGGTTTTATACTTTTATGGCATCTCACATTCTTGGGTACTCCGTACTAAACTTTTAATCAGAAAGCACAAGAGTCTATTTTATATGAAAAATCTGTTCACCAATGTATAAAGTTGATCTAGCACAAACGCTCATGGGTAACCTAGTGACACAAGTTTTGATGTCAAGTTATATTACTGTTAGACACAAACAAACATGTAATAGTCACACCAACCTGTCAAAAAATGAGATGTATGAGCCAACTAAGAGAGAAAGGTGTGGTGACGAGCTTGCTCGCCATATCTGAGGTGGCAGCTCGCCATAGCTCGCCACCACCCCGCCACCACACCAAGGTGGCTCGCTAAAAGGATGCTCGCCGTGGAAGTGAGGAGGAAAAGGACAATGTGTTGTTTGGCAACGGCTATTTTTTGATTTAATATATTTTTTTAAATTAAACTCACATTTATACTATAAATATTATGGTTAAAGTCATTATTTATCAACGTACTTTCAAAAACTTCCACATATTACCAAAATGGTGATTTTAGTATCATTATTACCTTCCTAACTTGTTGTTACCGGCAAATATTGCAAATGTAATTTCCCTAATTTCCACGTCATTTTTTTTCACGTGGAGCTTACTTTCGTTGACTTTTTCACCTCACCTTTTGGGCTTGTAACCCGGGTTAGTAACCCGTTTCTCTCTAACGGCTACTTATACCTGACTTGCAAACCTCACCCTTTATCCCCCTTTTATAAATAACGACTAATTAGGGTTTTAACATATTTTGCAAAATTCAAATAATCAATGGCTTCTTCCTCATCATCTTTTCGTTCAAACCAGCTTTGTGATGTGATCTTCCATTTAGGGTTTTAACAGCTTGGACACCCACCAACCCTGCTAGGCGCTTTATTGTTTGTCCAAACAGATCAGTAAGTGTTTGTGTTTATTTGGCAATAATGTTATGAAGCTTATTTAACCTAAATCTTGTTGTTTCAGAAACCAAATAAGAAGAAATGTGAATTATGAGACTGGTTTGATGAAGAACTTGAATCAGATTGGTATAGACTTCAATTGAATGAGATGTATGGTCTACTGAATCCCAATGAAAGGCGTTTCCTACAAAATGAAATGACTGGTGAACAAAGGATTAGGCATTTACAGCAAGATGTCAACCAGGTCTTGCCCATTTGACTTTTTGGAAGTCAACATGTGCTTTTCTTGTGATAGTACTTGTTGTAATGTTGGCAATAAAGTAAAAGTAATAGTAGTGATGGTTAGAAGGGGATGGTCTTTTGATGTATGGGTTAATTCTAGTAGTAGTAGTAGTAGTAGTAGTATATGGGTTGATGTAAGATTGATGTCTGTGGTTGCTGTATGAATGGATGTATGAATAAAATCTACTTCTTCTAGTATACATTCTTGTATACCTTCTTCTTGTATGGGTTGATTTATGAACCATTCATTATGCAGTTAAGACTGCACAACAAAATTAAGTTTTAACTTTTAAACAAAAAAAGTCAAGAGTTTTGAACAAAAAGTCACCATTATGCTGTAAAGACTTAAACCATAACAGAATAAAGTTCAAAATGATGACTTTATGCTGTAAAGACTTAAACCACAACAAAAAGTCACCTTATGCTGTAAAGACTTAAAGCACAAAGAACTAAATACAAAAGATTAGAAAAGTCTAATTTCATTAGGCAAACATATAAAGTTCAAGCATGTGGGGGGCAAGACCTATGTTTTTTGTACCACAAAAAATTACAATAACACATGCCATCACATGTTGCACATACAATCATAATAAAAGACAAGATGTTTTGTGTCTCCACATGAAATTATCTAACAAAACCATTATAAAATAGATACAATTCTAAAGTGAGAATGCCTTGTCTCCTGTAGACCCTTCACCATTTGGGCCAAAATCAGTTTTCTTTATCTTTTGATTAAAGATCCTCTTAGATCTTCCTCTGTTCTTGTGGTAAATCCTAAATGGTGGTTCAGCTGCACTTGGCTCTGCCACTTTACTACTTCCAGTTTTAATCTTATTAACCTTAAAAGTCACATAACCCTTCTTTTTAACTGTTTTCTTGTTAGGTTTCATACCCTTTTTTGCATCATCATGTGCCTCTGGGAATAACTATTTCTTAGCTTTAACTTTTTTGGAATTGCACCCTGCGCATCTTCCTATTGACACATCTCTACCACAAAACACTAACAACTGCCTCTAATCATTTTTTTGGAACCACAATTGATGCCCACCAGCCACCCTATAATTAGCTAAAGCCAGTTTTAACTGTTATGGATGGTCATACCTCATGCCTAATATGGGCTGCATTTCATTCCAAGGTTGTAAGGGATCATGTATTGGATAAGCAATACCCCTCCGAATTTTATGATTAGGTTCTAAACTACTAGAGTCAGGGTCTTCCATGTGTAAGTCTTCAGTATCAGGAATAGGTTCATTCATGAAACCTCTAAAATTACCATTGTTACTATAAAGTTTAGTGAGAAAATGGTCATTGGTTGTTATGTTCTTAATCACTACATTTTGCTCTCCCCCATGATAAAAATCTACATAATATATAACCTCTTCATCATCACTAGAACAATAAGCATCACTAGAATTAGGAGATTCATAATCCCTACCCTCTGAAATTTTATAATCCATAGCATCATACTCATAATGCTCTGTATACAAATCCACTACCCATTTGCTTTCATACCTAACCTTTAAAAACTCTTGAACATCAGCATCATTTTTCAAAGAACATAATCCTTGTTTTAATGTTTTCCCAACTTTGCAATAATACAAACTATGAACAGGGCTATGCACTAACTTTCTAACAAGTTCACGTAAATTATCATAGGACATACCTTCGAAATCAAAATCAGTTAATTGTATTTCATCACCATAAATATAGGAAAAGGGATATGGTGATAATATACCATCGTGTTTTAAATTGACTATAAAAACACGATTTTTATCCTTTTTACCTAAAATTAGGTTAAAAAGAGTTAGTATTCAATTACAAAATTTAGAAACACAATCAGACTTATTCATAGTGATTCTTAACATTACCTTTACTCATGCTTAACTTAGATTGAAACAATTAACTGTATTGGATCGATTATGAAATTAGGGTTTATGTTATTGAAATTGGGGGAAATGGATATTAACTGTGTGATGTGTTAGGTTAGTTTTATTTATGTGTTGACTAAGTTAGGTTAGTTTTATTTATTAGGGTAGGTGAAAAATGATGTGGCAATAAAATTAGTGAGGTGGAACATACGTGGAAACAAAATAAATCAAAAATGATTATTACCTGCAAAAAAGGGTGACGTGTCGGTTTTTACTCAATGGTGACCGGCTAAGGACGGTGACTTTTGAGAATGTTTGTAAATTTTTCACAAACTATAAAGTTAGGAAGGTAATAATGATACTAAAATCACCATCTTGGTAATATGTGGAAATTTTTGAAAGTACGTTAGTAAATAGTGACTTTAACCCTAAATATTACCTCACTTTAACAAACTTTTACACAACTGCTCTTTCAAAACACTTCATCTTAACCAATAAACATGAGTGATTCATCCGCTGGTATGTCTGATCCTGATGATATAGATGACATGAAGATGATTATGCAACAATTTCGGTATGAGCAATCGTTGCAAGAACAAGAAGCCGAAAGTTCAAACCGCCGTAATTACATCTACCGTGAACGTGATGTTGCCGAAGAACATTTGATGGAGGACTATTTTGGTGATAACCGCGTCATATTTTAGACGTCAAAATCGTATGAGCCGTAAACTATATTTAGAAATAGTCGAATGTATTGAAACTTATATTCAAACCGTTGATCCTCTTCCCCCGCATTTTAAAATGCACATCCGCCATACGCCAATTGGCATACGACATAACACCTGATGCATTTGATGAATATTTACAAATGGGGGACCATTGCGCACGCGATTGTCTAAATAATTTTAATATGTGCGTAATCAAATTGTTTATGCTCGAGTTTTTAAGAAAACCTGACTTGAATGACATTTAAAAGTTATATAACGCACATAACATGATTCATGGGTTTCCGGGAATGCTTGGAAGCATTGATTGTATGCAATGGGAATGGAAAATTTGTCTGAAATAATGGCACGGCCAATTTGCGAGAGGTGATAAAAAATACCCAACTATAATGCTTGAAGCCTTTGCGTCATACGATTTGTGGATTTGGCATGCATTTTGTGGGGTAGCGGGTGCGAATAACGATATAACCGTTTTGAATAATTCTCCGTTATTTGACGACCTTTTTGATGACATCGCTCCCGTGGCTCCGTTTAAAGTAAATGGAGTTACATTTCAACAAGGGTATTATCTGGTCGACGTGATTTACCCACAGTGGTCCTCTTTTGTCAAATCATTTTCAGTTGCAAATTCAGAGAAAAATGCACTATTTAAACAAAAACAAGAAAGTGCTCAAAAAGACGTTGAAAGAGCTTTTGGGGTCCTCTAAGGACGTTGGCATATTATATACCAACCAGCGCGTGAATGGACTGTCAACAAGCTACGCAGAGTCATGTACACGTGCATTATATTGCATAACATGATTTTGAAAGATTCAAAAGTTTGCGTTATCCAAAGCTGAGCGAAATTTTTATATTGTCCGTCAACCAAATATATTAACGGACATGGATCGATGTGCGTTTCTGTAGTGCAATGGAAGAAATCCAAAGAACTCTGTGATAAACAACACTACGCCAAAGCTTCAACGAAATATTATTGAGCATGTTTGGCAACAACATCTACAAAATCAACAACATAATTAGTTTATTTATAATTTAATGTAATTTTTTAATTTTCGCATTGGCTTATAAATTTTGTATATTTTTTTATTATCGTATTGTATTTTGTATTTTTATTTATATGAAATGAATTTAGTTTGTTTGAGAAAATGTAAAAGAACATAAAATTGGGGGTAGTTAGAGCCCAAATGACAGTGTTGAGATGAGGTGGCATTCGGTGGGGCCCAAATAAAGAGCAAAAGCTCATCACCATACCTTTTGATCTAATGAGCATGAATGCATGATCAACCCACGAGTAGATATGTTTATAAAAAGCAAAGCTTTTTGACCATCCACTTAGCTACATGGAGCTAAGTAGGGGTGTTTATCGGTTCGGTTATCGCATTGTTCTGTTTATTCGGTTGGGTTAATTTGGTTAATTCTTTTGGGCAAAATCGAAAGCTGAATTGAACCAAACTCAAATTGTATTTAACCAAACCGAAAACCGTATTTAAATCTGGTTTGGTTTTTTATTGACCCGAGTAACCCAAATAACATCATTTATATATTTTTTAAATAAGTTTTTTAAGCCAAAAAGAATGTTAATAACTATTTTATATAGTTGTACCGATATATTAAATAGGTGGGTAAAATTCAAAAAGGGTTTTCTGTTCTTTGAGTGCTACACTAGTTAATGATAGTATAAGAAAGAAATGGGGAAGCAACGAAAGAAAAGGAATGAAAAGAAAGCAAAAAAGCGCAACTAACACGATTTGAACTAAGATTTTAGGGGTGTTTGTTTAAGCTTATATGTGGGCTTATGAGCTTCTTTGTTTTTCGGCTTATATTTGATAAGCCTTAATTTTCGGCTTATTTAGGTACTTTTGGCTTATTATAGATTATTTTGATTATGATAACTTAGTATAAGCCGTAAATCCCAAAATTTATTAATAAATTTTTATAAACCCCACCCCTTTCACACCAGAAAAAATGTGGCTTATGAAAAATAAGTCAGATATCAAATAAGCTCATAAGCCCACAGTAGAGCTTAAACAAAACACCCTCTTTGTACAAATTTAAACTTGGTTAAAGCTATCAAGTAGGTGACATGCAAAATGTTTTTTTTAGTATTATCTCAACGTCACTTTAACATATAATTTTTAACACTCACATAATAAAATACTTTCTCATTCATAACACCCCTCACCCTCTTACCATTAGCCATTAGGGTGCACTGCTAACTTGTTATCCATGTGCAATATAGGCTACCCCCAATACTGATCTACAACGATGTCACACCTCGCCAAGGCGGAAACACGAGGCGTAACATCATGGCATATATCACAAACACAATGGTGTCATCAATAAAGAATCACTCCCTGCATAACAAATATAAAAGGGACACGGACTTGTGTCATGACAATACAAAAACAAAAGAACGGCATCTGTATTAATGAAAAAGTGTCTCATCAATACACAGTCAATGATCACAAAACCTATTAAACTAATATCAATCAAGAATTTCATGCAACAATTATGAAACAAAATTCAAAATCGAGAACTTTCCAATGCCATTCTAATGGTCTCCTCTAGATTTTATTAACTTCCAAAACCTTCGTAACGCTCACATGAAAGGTTGGCTTTAAACGTCAACTAATGGGTTGTGAGCAGTCAAAGGTTATTCTGACACCAACCAGGATTTAAATCAGTCACTGTGATTATAAAAAAATAAAACATGGCAGGACAATTAAACTGACTATTATACATGCTAACATGCATTCAACTAACAATCACCATTGGGACGGAACGTGACAAAATTCGTCACATAGTCATGGAGAGGAACGATATCCCAAATCCCAGACTCTTGGTACCGTATCTACGCAAAATCATACCCACACGAAGTAGGCGAAAACCAAATCCAAACGCAATCACAAGGAGATGATCACGCTCCATGGATGTCATACGACATGCAGCACATAAACATATAATAGCTACATAAAAGTTCATTCATCAATTAAACCACATTATCATAGCAATTAAAACGTTTCAAAACATATTTTTCATCATTTTCATCCCAAGAAAACATAGTAAAATGGGACTATGAAACTCACCTGATGCTCAGCTTACTTGACAAGATCTTGCACACAATCTAAACAAAACAAACATAAGTTACACTCGGTTAGGCTAAATGCCTAAGTCAATGTAACAACCACATTACGGACTTTTAAACTTTACACTAAGTTTATAATCCTTTATATACATCTCCCAACTCATTTTCATACCTTATATGACCTTACTCATTAACTTCTACTTTTACAGTTTCTGGCTGAATTTTGTAGTCACTTTATGACCACAAATTAAATACCAAAACACCTAATTGGTGGTTCTCCTTACATTTCCTAGCTCCCCAATGAATTGTGAGCAATTTTGATTTTTCAGAAAAAATAATACTAAGTGGAACTATTTTATAAAAATTCATCTTTAAAAAGTACTCAGATTCGGATCTGAATGCACACACCAAAAATTTTGACGTCCTTAAAAATACTTAGAAAATGTTTTATCGCTAGCCCTTCGAACTGGAGTTAATAGACACCTAAAATAAGACTCACGATTTTTGGATAACCCAAATTTGAACTTTAAGTGGGGGTTTTACTCCCCGAAATCAGACCCAAATCTGACCCGAATTTACTGTTTTGATAATTTTTCTCGCGAAAATTATTTGACTAACTTCCCGACCTCAAAACCTTTCGGGGCTGGACTTTTTAGAAACTAGACTCTGTGAACTTATCAATAGACATAAGATTCATCAAAAATCTCATTACCAATCATGAGATAACATTCGAACAAGATGACTCAAAATTCTGCTCAACCCTAAATTCAATTCTATCACGTTCTAACTCTAACCGAATACATCAATATGATCCTAATTAAACCCTAAACACTTCTAATTAAGTTTAACAAGCGATCAACTACCCTATCTCTTTTAGTTTCATAAGAGGCTCCTTCCCAATTGGCTCCACTTTTGGATCTCTATAGCGCTTAAGTCCAATTAGGAAAATAATTCCCCGACGAAACTTCTTACGGATAAGGGAGACATAGCTATAAATAGTAAGAAAATAATATATACCATATTAGGTAATAGTAGACAAAATAGCTAAATAAAGTTAGACAAATAAGATAACAAAAGCTATATAATTAGAGGAAAGCTCCTTAATTTACAGATTTTATTAAACCATAATTTATCCATCACTTTATTGTTACATGAATTAAAAAGAAAATTAAAACAATTAAAGTTTATGAACATACCTAAAACCTTCGATTAATTAACACGAACCACTACTTGAATTTGAATAAAAAAATTAAAAAAAAATCTTTTTTTCTCTGCTTCTTAGTTCGACCGGATATAAAAAAATGAGGATTGGGGTTTGTATTTATAGTGAAAAGAAGGAGGTATAGATAATTACCTAATTAGAGTCTCACTTATACTAAAATTTGTTTTTTTTCTTCTTTAACCGGCCGAACAAACACCTTTTTATTTATTAATATTTACAAAAAAACCCTTTAATTTTGTTATTTTTATAAAAGCATTTATTTATTTAGACATCCTTCTAAATAAAACTAGCTTTAAATACCTAAAAATAAATAAATTCATTTCATACTTTATTTCTCTAACTTAATAATACTAAAATCTACTAACTAAATTTCTAAACTAAATTTTCTATTCTCGCGAATTCATATTATCTACATATAAATACGTACACACATAAAATTTACCATCATTTTCATTGTCACCAAATGTGAACAAAATGAAATACCCACATTAACCATAAATTCAATCAAAATGAGACGATCACACTCACAGATTGATAACCAACTCACATAGAATCACATAACCACATAATTACTATAACACATAATGAAACCCAAATCAATACTAACGATTGACTAACCTGCTCAAAGCACAGTTGTCACAAACGACATACATTTTTCCTGCCACTTAAGCTTAATCTCTCTGACGACCAACGAGCGACTTTTAGACACAGTAAGGCGAACTACTTCTTTTTTTTTCAAAGGTAACATTTTTGAAAAAAAACTCATCTTTTTTACACTATATATATCCCCTACAATTTTCATTTTCAATACACACTACTCTCAATTTCTCAATACGCAAACTATAAAAAAATGGCTTGTTCACTCTCACATACCATCGAAGAAATCAAAATGTACGTAATAGAAGCGGTATGATGAAAAGGATGCCGCTCGTCAGGAAGTTGTTATCGGCGTAACCAGGTTTTTTGACCAAGCATATGCGGCAAAACAAGCTTTGAGGAAAGAATATGTGGAATGCAAAGACATTCCACAAGA
>BQNB010002123.1:0-10000 GCA_026074375.1 Tanacetum coccineum
ATCATTTTGAGGTCTATTATAAACCCAAATCTCTTTAAATTATTTATTTCATGTTTTATATAATTGTTATATGGTTAATCATCACCTAGTAATTATTTTATAAAGTTTATAAAATAAATCAAGTTTACATAAATTCAAGAAATACATGTTCATGGTTAAAATAATGTTTAAAACATAAAGACATGTTTTATTTAAGGATTTACAAGCAATGGATAATTTATATAATTATTTGTAAAGTTATGGTTCATTATTTATTTATATAGTTTATATAAGTAAATAAACATGATGTACATTTTTCTTGGATAATATATGATGGACACAAATTCAAGGACTTAATCTATATGTAAGAAGTGTTATTAAGTAAAGTAGAGGACTTGTAGTAATTCATTTATGCCAAAAAGTTTATACAACAAGTTTTATACACTTTTAATTAAAACCCTAAAACATTCTGTTTAAACAAAAATAATATTTATTTTATTAAAATAGTACATATTATGAGGATCGTAAGCATATAAAAAACTCAAAAATCCAGAGTTTACAAGATTACGATAAAAAGTGATTTTTTTTAAAGTAATTTTATAAAAAATCTGAAACTTTACAGACCTAATGAAAAATATAAGATATTTTTTTTGTTAAAGTAATTTTTACATGGAATCCAAATATATAAGAAACTCAAAAAACCAAATTATAACGAAGGAGTTATACATTTTACAAATTTACTATAAAAGTGTTTTTATAAAAGTAATTTTATAAAAACTAAAATAGTACGAACCTGATAAAAATTATTTGATATTTTTTTTTAAGAAATTAGATGTCATGAGCTTTCCAAAACTATAAAGAACTCGAAAAACGAGGTTATAACGAATGATTATGATTTTTACAAGGTTACAACAATTAATTATATAAAATTAGATTTATATAATTTTACAGAAACAGTAAAAGTTACTGTTCATCGGTAGCTAAAATATCATAAATATAATATTTTGATAAATCTTCTTAATACGAAACCGTGGGCATAAAGAACGTATTAAACGGAGTTAAAACGACAAAGATATAAGGTTTATAAAACCTTATGCACTATTTTTATAATTGTGCACTATTTTTATGAAATCAATTAAATTATTTATATAACGTCATAAATACATAAAGGTGTTAAAAAGATAATTATTTATAAATGAGGGAAGTGCTAAAATCATCCCTGTGGTTTCTCAAAAACTGTCTCACGTCCCTCGTTAAAAATTTGCCCAAAACACATCCTTCCGTCAATGTTTTGAGGCATGATACATCCCTTGAACTAACGGTGCAAATTTTTTTGAGGCACAGTACATCCCTGAGGACTAACGGTGCAATTTTTTTCGGTTAAGTATCAACGAGGGTCTAAAAGGAGAGTAATGTTGTTTTTTTGCTGCCACAGGGATGTATCGTGAACCTTTGTTTTAAAAAAATATTTTTTTTGTTTTTGCTTGTTTTTAAAAATAACTTTTTACATAATTATTCGTAAAAATATGTAAGCTTTTTTTACAAATTTTTTTATAAAAAAAAGCGCACTTTTTAAAATCTTAATTTTTTGAAAAAAAATTAAATTTTTTCCGTACTTTTTAAAGTTTAAAAAATTTAATTTTTTACGTTATTATTCGTGAAAAATTTAATTTTTTTTTACAAAACTTTAAAAAAAATTCGTACTTTTTAAAATCTTAGTTTTGTAAAAAAAATTTAAAAAATTTCGTATTTTTTAAAATCTTAGTTTTTAAAAAGTACAATTTTTTTTAAAAAAGCTTTGTAAAAAAAGTGCGAAATTTTTTAAATTTTTTAAAAACGTTATAAAAATAATCTAACCGAAATCGTACCTTCAAAAACTTTTTAAAATTTTTTTTACAAAACTTTTTTAAAATTTTTTGTACTTTTTAAAACTAAGATTTTAAAAAATAAGAAAATTTTAATTTTTTTTACAAAACTAAGATTTTAAAAAATAAGAAAATTTTAATTTTTTTTACAAAACTAAGATTTTAAAAAGTACGAATTTTTTTTTTAAAGTTTTGTAAAAAAAATTTAAAATTTTCCCCGAATAATAACTTAAAAAATTAAAATTTTTAAAATTTAAAAAGTACGAAAAAATTTATTTTTTTTTCAAAAAATTAAGATTTTAAAAAGTGCTAATTTTTTTTAAAAGAAAATTGTAAAAAAATCTTAAATATTTTTACGAATAATTATGTAAAAAAGTTATTTTTTTAAACAAAATTAAAAAACAAAAAAAACCAAATTTTTTTTTTTTAAAAACAAAGGTTCAGGATACAACCCTATGGCAGCAAACATACTACAATACCCTCCTTTTAGACCCTCGTTAATACTTAACGGAATTTTTTTTGCACCGTTAGTCCAAAGGATGTATCGTGCCTCAAAACATGGACGGAGGGATGTGTTTTGAGCAAATTTTCAACAAGGGACGTGAGACAGTTTTTTAAAAACCATAAGGATGATTTTTGCACTTCCTTCGACTGCTAAACATACATTATGTTGTTACAACTATTTCTCCATAGTAACCGGTCATAAACTAAGAAAACACTAATTTTTTTCATTTACATGTGTTTCAGACTCGATATTACGAGTCGGTTAATCACGGGGCAACTGTTTTCTTGAATAACCCGGAGTCATCGCATGTGAATTTCTCATAGTTATAAAGAGATTAATTTTCTCCTCGTTATATTCGAATCTTTAACTTTTCATTTAAGAAAAAACTAATATTCTTACCGCTTGTCACCCTTTTAAGATAACACAATTTTAAACACAGGTAATTCAGTATTATGTTGGTTGAACAATGGATAAGATGGATAACTTTTTAGCTAGTTGTATGGAATCATTCATCCAAAACGGAAATTGCGCGTGACCATGTGAGTGGTTATGTATAATCTAAAGAAACATATATAAATACGAGTAGTTGGCAAATGTAGGTGGGTATCGTATCGGTCAACCACTTTTTAACTTGTTATGCAAGTTAAGTTGTGATAATCGAATTAAATGGCAAGTAATAAGTGCAAGTTTGGTTAAGGTGACTTTATTGCTAACCCAACACGTATCAAGTCGGCTTAGACCAAACCATTGAACCGAAGAATCCAAAGCTTTCGTAACCGTATAAAATGTGCGGCCAACTTCACAATTAGGTAACATTTTTATTCGGTTTTTTCTAACAAAACAGAAAACCGTTATTCCATATTATTATTGTTTGAACAATAATCAAATGTCGAAAATGTTATTTATCAACGATTTTCTATTCGCGCTCCGCTACGACGCGCGGTGTGTTACGCCAAAAAGTTTATGTATACAATCTCTTTTAAATTGATTTTTCGTTTTTACTCGTAACATGGTTTAAGCATAGACAGATAATTTATAACTTTAAACTTACATATAATTTTCGAAATGTCATAGACGATTTATGTTAACTTTTGTTACAAAAGTGGTCTTTAGAGAAGAATCACATAATTCAAGCTATAAAAAGTTGAGAATACTTAGGTAAATATTTATTTTCACAAAAATAAAAGTTTAGGGATGAAATTTTGCATGATCAGGTAAAAATTTTTTTTTACAAGGAGAGTAATTATGTAAATTTTCCGTTACGTTGTTGCCTTTAGGGATAAATTTTGTAAAAACTGTCAAACAACATGGACTATTTTTGTAACTCAAGTAGGTATGATTTCCACAATGAAAGGTATTTAAAAGGGACGGTTTATGTAAGTTCATGTTAAAAAGTTTTGTCTTTGAGAATGTATTCTTATTACATTGTTAGTCCCAAGACTCCCAACTGACCTACCTTGCAATGGTAGTTAAAACTCAAGGACCAATTAAATAAATTTTCAAGAAAAGACAATAGTAACTATCATACATTTGGCTCCTAATAACTTACTTATGTTACATCGTTGTCACTTAGGAACCTCTTTTTGCAATGGCTGTATAACCTTAAAGACAATTTGTGTATGATTTCAAAAAGACAATATGTTATTGTTTGGTAAACATTATGATTTCCTGAAAATTGTACTCTCTCCGTCTCAAAATTATTGTCCCTTTTTGACCTTTTAATTTTTTTTTCTTTCAACTCTGACCATTAATATTTTTGTTTGTGTAGTGTAATACTTGATGAAAATCATAGCTATAAAAATACATTTAAAAACCAATCAATTCATATAATTTTGTTGAAATAATATTAATTTAAAATCATAATTATTTTTAAGAAAATGTCTCATTTCATATTTACACTTTAGTCCATAAACAGCTATGAGTCGACTCTGATACCATCATAATCGTATTTACCTCTTTGACAAATCTTTATCTTTTAAATATTTGTCTAAATTCATGTGATAACTGTTTGTGAAAGAGATTTCAAACTTGTAGAAAATACGACCCTTCATTGAAAAAACCGAAAACCGAACAACAAAAAACCAAAAACTGAAAAAACCAAACATAACCTTGGTTCGGGGTTTGGTTTTAAAAAACTTAAAGCCGAACTTTTGGTTCGGGGTTTGGTTTTAGCAAAAAATCGCCCGAGACCGCCTCATGCTCACCCCTAATCAAAACTCTTTATACTCGTAAAAAAATACCACATGATGATTTAGTGTTCTGGATCCGCCCCTGTGAGTGATGGACTTTAGACTGCTAAAAGGGAACTGCAAAAATCATCCATGTGGTTTCTTAAAAAACTGTCTCATGTCCCTCGTTAAAAATTTGCCCAAAACACATCCCTCCGTCAATGTTTTGAGGCACGATACATCCCTTGGACTAACGGTACAATTTTTTTTGAGGCACGGTACATCCCTGAGGATTAACGGTGCAAATTTTTTTCGGTTAAATATTAACGAGGGTCTAAAAGGAGAGTATTGTTGTCTTTTTGCTGCCACAGGAATGTATCGTGAACCTTTGTTTTAAAAAAAATATTTTTTTTAGTTTTTGCTTGTTTTGAAAATTTGTTTAAAAAAATAACCTTTTTTACATTATTATTCGTAAAAATATGCAAGATTTTTTACAATTTTTAAAAATTAATTTTTTTTTAAATTTCGCACTTTTTTTACAAAACTTTTTTAAAAAAAATTGTACTTTTTAAAAACTAAGATTTTAAAAAATACGAAATTTTTTAATTTTTTTTTACAAAACTAAGATTTTAAAAAGTACGAATTTTTTTTAAAGTTTTGTAAATTTTTTTTAAAAAATTTCCTATTTTTTAAAATCTTAGTTTTTAAAAAGTACAATTTTTTTTAAAAAGCTTTGTAAAAAAAGTGCGAAATTTTTTAAATTTTTTAAAAACGTTATAAAAATAATCTAACCGAAATCGTACCTTTAAAAACTTTTTAAAATTTTTTTTACAAAACTTTTTAAAACTTTACAAAACTTTTTTAAAAAATTTTGTACTTTTTAAAACTAAGATTTTAAAAAATAAGAAAATTTTAATTTTTTTTACAAAACTAAGATTTTAAAAAGTACGAATTTTTTTTTAAAAGTTTTGTAAAAAAAATTTAAAATTTTCCACGAATAATAACTTAAAAATTAAATTTTTTAAAATTTAAAAAGTACGAAAAAATTTAATTTTTTTTCAAAAAATTAAGATTTTAAAAAGTGCGAATTTTTTTTAAAAGAAAATTGCAAAAAAATCTTAAATATTTTTACTAATAATAATGTAAAAAAGTTATTTTTTAAACAAAATTAAAAAAAAAAAACAAAAAAAAATATTTTTTTTGAAACAAAGATTCGCGATAAATCCCTATGGCAGCAAACAGACAACAATATCCTCCTTTTAGACCCTCGTTAATATTTAACGAAAAAAAATTGCACCGTTAGTCCAAGGGATGTATCGTGCCTCAAAACATGGATGGAGGGATGTGTTTTGGGCAAATTTTCAACGAGGGACTTGAGACAACTTTTTGAGAAACCACATGAATGATTTTTGCACTTCCCTCGACTGCTAAACATACATTATGTTGTTACAACTATTTCTCCATAGTAACCGGTCATAAACTAAGAAAACACCAAAATTTTCATTTACATGTGTTTCCGACTCGATATTACGAGTCGGTTAATCACGGGGCAACTGTTTTCTTGAATAACCCGGAGTCATCGCATGTGAATTTCTCATAGTTATAAAGAGATTAATTTTCTCCTCATTGTATTCGAATCTTTAACTTTTCATTAAAAAAAACTAATATTCTTACCGCTTGTCACCCTTTTAAGATAACACAATTTTAAACACAGGTAATTCAGTATTATGTTGGTTGAACAATGGATAAGATGGATAACTTTTTAGCTAGTTGTATGGAATCATTCATCCAAAACGGAAATTGCACGTGACCATGTGAGTGGTTATGTATAATCTAAAGAAACATATATAAATACGAGTAGTTGGCAAATGTAGGTGGGTATCGTATCGGTCAACAACTTTTTAACTTGTTATGCAAGTTAAGTTGTGAGAATCGAATTAAATGGCAAGTAATAAGTGCAAGTTTGGTTAAGGTGACTTTATTGCTAACCCAACACGTATCAAGTCGGCTTAGACCAAACAATTGAACCGAAGAATCCAAAGCTTTCGTAACCGTATAAAATGTGCGGCCAACTTCACAATTAGGTAACATTTTTATTCGGTTTTTTCTAACAAAACAGAAAACCGTTATTCCATATTATTATTGTTTGAACAATAATCAAATGTCGAAAATGTTATTTATCAACGATTTTCTATTCGCGCTCCGCTACGACGCGCGGTGTGTTACGCCAAAAAGTTTATGTATACAATCTCTTTTAAATTGATTTTTCGTTTTTACTCGTAACATGGTTTAAGCATAGACAGATAATTTATAACTTTAAACTTACATATAATTTTTGAAATGTCATAGACGATTTATGTTAACTTTTGTTACAAAAGTGGTCTTTAGAGAAGAATCACATAATTCAAGCTATAAAAAAGTTGAGAATACTTAGGTAAATATTTATTTTCACAAAAATAAAAGTTTAGGGATGAAATTTTGCATGATCAGGTAAATTACAAGGAGTAATTATGTAAATTTTCCGTTACGTTGTTGCCTTTAGGGATAAATTTTGTAAAAACTGTCAAACAACATGGACTATTTTTGTAACTCAAGTAGGTATGATTTCCACAATGAAAGGTATTTAAAAGGGACGGTTTATGTAAGTTCATGTTACATGTTTTGTCTTTGAGAATGTATTCTTATTACATTGTTAGTCCCAAGACTCCCAACTGACCTACCTTGCAATGGTAGTTAAAACTCAAGGACCAATTAAATAAATTTTCAAGAAAAGACAATAGTAACTATCATACATTTGGCTCCTAATAACTTACTTATGTTACATCGTTAGTCCTTAGGAACCTCTTTTTGCAATGGCATGTAAACCTTAAAGACAATTTGTGTAAATTTCAAAAAGACAATATGTTATTGTTTGGTAAACATTACGATTTCCTGAAAATTGTATACTTTCTCCGTCTTAAAATTATTGTCCATTTTTGACATTTTAAGTTTTTTTCTTTCAACTTTGACCATTAATATTTTTGTTTGTGTAGTGTAATACTTGATGAAAATCATAGCTATGAAAATACATTTAAAAACCAATCAATTCATATACTTTTGATTAAATATTATATAATAAAAGCAAAAATATTTAAAGTCAAAATCAAAAGAAAAAGAATTAAAAAGTAAATAAGGGACAATAATTTTAAGACGGAGAGAGTACATGATGCAGATGCGGTCAACGAGCGAGTCAACGTGACAAATACGCTTGGCGTTTATTTTTCGGCAACAAATTTATGTGACGGATTGCGTTGAAATTCGCATGGTCACTCAGAAACGGCCCAACGGTCAAGACTTATGGCTTTGCCATAAGCCCTGTCAGTTTTGGGCCTTTCGG
The DNA here is from genome assembly GCA_026074375.1 of Tanacetum coccineum. Taxonomy (NCBI): domain Eukaryota; kingdom Viridiplantae; phylum Streptophyta; class Magnoliopsida; order Asterales; family Asteraceae; genus Tanacetum; species Tanacetum coccineum. Next base: position 7,894 of record BQNB010002123.1, read on the forward strand.
GGTCGTTTCGTGCCTCAAAAGAGCGTTTTTCTATTTTTAGGATTTATTTTTGACAAAATCAATTATGTTTTGCACGGGATTTTGTTTCCTTTTATTTTAGAACTTATCTTTATTTATAAGGACGTTTTTAGGGTTGTCTTTAGCGGCTTTTGAGAAACCTACGAATTTATTAAATAAGAGAATTTCTCGTCTTTTTTTGGGTAAAGGGTTTCCCCGGTAAATATATTACACCAAAAAACGTTGAAGTACATAGGATAAGGGTGAAGTCCCTTATCTCAGTCCAACAATGGACATTTACAAGCAACTACGTGCTACTAACTAACTCCCTACACAAGAAAGACATACCAATCTTATGACTAACCAAAGAAAGCAATAAAACTTCCTAACACGACTAATATGCGGATATCATATTGATTACAAAAATCAACATTTGCTCTGGTAATCATTCACTTGAGCCTCGCCGTCCGTCATAACTTCCAAAACTTCATCATCTCGGAAACAAAACTGTAGCATAAACCACCTTAGGCACATATTATTTCCAAGAACTTCCAAATAGCCTTCGCGGCTAACTTCCATAGAAACGAACCAAGAGACAACCCTGTAGGACTCATCCAGATAACACACGCAGATGTTAGCAGGCATTGCCAAACTTCCATGTAGGACAACTAGATTGTTGAAACGAATAATAAAGCATTCGTAACAGCCTTGCATTAAACTTCCATAACCATCTGTTGACCACAATAATGAGTCCCTAAAATTAAGGTTCCATAACTTCCATAACCATCCGTTGACTGCAATAATGAGGCCCTAAAATACCCCCAATCCATAACCTCCATGCATTAAATCCCACGTTGACTAGCAGCAACAACAGTTAAATAATCCAATCAAGACGCACATTAAATCCAGTCAAAACGCACATTAATTACAGTCAAAATACCCAGAATAGATCAAGACGCACATTAATTCCAGTCAAAACAATTAAGCCATAACAGCCATCACCATAATCGTCTTCCATGGATGAACTCTTGATAAAGATAATGATAACAATAACCGGATTAATCACGTAACGAACATATTCATGGACATAAACCCTAAAAACAGAATGAAATCACAAACCCTAATTGATCAATACCCTAAATCAACGATCTAGGAATAATGAACAAAAAGAGATGGAAAAGAACATGTAGGAAAAAGTTTAGGGTTTAGAGGATCGAAACCCTAAAAAGTAATTGAAACAGCCAACGAAACCTTAGAACGAATAAGGGATCGATTAGGCAAGATGGGATGAATCGCTGATTAAGGTTAAATCACTGATAAAACAACATCCAAATACGCACTTCCACAAGCCACCATGTAATAAAACGAATTCAAAAGCTGGAAACACCCTAGATCAGATCGAGCAATAAAGGGTAAGATAGATGACTGGAATAAATATGAGTGGAGGCCAACATCTTTATTAGGGTTTCCTCTTGACGTCCCTACAAGATCGGCTCAAACTCCACCAAAACAAGAAGGCAACACGACTGTAGATGCATAAAACCCTTAAAACAGATCATAAAGAACGATCTAATGATTATAGGTAAAGAGAAACGTTTTTAGGAATGGTCGTATAGTGTTTAAATGGCGGCCAAGATCTATTTTTTGAAACAGTGTTTTCTCTCCCCCACGGGGAGAGACAAAACCCACTAGTTGCTATGTTTTGATAACTAAAAAGGTTTTGAGTCCAAATTGTTATTTTCAACATTTTTTTGGTTTGTGCGTTGATACATTTTTATGACATGACATTTTTATGATTCGGAGGTTTTTAATGTTTTGGGCGAGATGATCGAAAACAGAACACACTATCTTTAATGGATTTTTCCTACAAACAAAACCCGCGTATTGGCATCCATATTAATTATGATTTGAAAATGTAAAAGAAAACATATACATACATTTATTTATATCTATACTACATACTCCCTCCATTCCATTATTATTGTCCTCCGACAAAAAATGACAGTTTTACCCTTAGCTAATTAATTAAAGTATTCTTTAAAGTTTGTAATTATAATTTCAAACAAGGGTAATATAGTAAACTTAACCAAATTTTCATATCTATTTTTAG
>BQNB010002123.1:35000-37500 GCA_026074375.1 Tanacetum coccineum
ACCAACATCCAAAAACACCACAAAAACAAAACCACCAAAACACCCACACCCAAACAAACAAAAAAAACACAAACAAAAAAAAACAACAACCAACAAACACCCCCCAAAAAAAAAAAAAACAAAAACAAAACAAAAAAACAACAAAAACACACAAACAAAAACACCAACACAACAACAAAACAAAACACAAACAACAACCACACAACACAAACAACCCCCCCCAAACCAAAAAAAAACCCCCAACCCACAACACAACCACCCAACAATAAAACAACCACCAAAAAAAACTAACAAACCACAAAAACACACAACAACAACCAAAACACAAAAAAACAAAACACAAACACCCACAAACAACCAACAAAAAACAACAACAAAAACAACAAAAAAAAAAAAACAACAAACAACAAAAAAAAACAACACACAACAACCAACCACACCCCACAACAAAAACACCCCCCAACAACACTCCAAAACAAAAAACAACAAACACACCAAAACAACACACAAAAACCAAAAACAAAAACAACCCAAAACACCAACCCCCAAACTAAAACCCAACCTAAAACAAACAAAACCAAACCCCCACAACAAAACAACCACACAAAACCCCAAACAACCACCCACACCACACAACCAACACAACCACAACCCAACAACCAAAACCAAAAAAAACCCCAAACCCCAACAACACACAACCCCCAAAAACCCCATCAAACCAACCCACACACACAAAAACACACACAAAAAAAAAACAAAACAAAAAAAAACAAAACACCACCCCACCACAACAAACACCACCCATAAAACAAAAAAACAAACAAAACCAAAACAACACAAACAAACAACAAACAACAAAAAACTCCCCACCCCATCACACACCACAACCCCCCCCCACCACCAACACCACCCCCCCCCCCCCCACCCCCCACCACCCAAACCACCACCCCCCCACCCCCACCCTCACACCCCCCCCATCACCCCCCCAACCCCCCCCCCCACCCAACCCCCCCCACACATACCCCCCCCCGACCACCCCCCCCCCCCCAAACCCCCCCCCCACACACCCACCACACCATAAAAACACAAAAAAACAAAAAAAAAAACACAACACACAACCCAAACAAAAAAACCACCCCTCCCCCCACCCCCAACCCACCCCCACACCCACACCACCCCCAAAACAAACCAACCAAAAAAAAACACCCACCACCAAACCAAAAAAACAACCAAACCCACACAACAAAAACACACCCATAACCAAACAACACAAACAACCAAAAACACACAAAAAAACAAACACAACACAAAACCCCACAAAAACAACAAAAACACCCCCCACACCCACCCCACCCACCAACACCCACCCAAAACACACACAACCCCCCACACCCCACAAAAACCACAACCAAAAAAAAAAACACAAACCAAAAACACAACACAAACAAAAAAAAAACCCACCCCACCCCCAAACCCACCCAAAACCACCCAACAAAACAACCCCCCCCCACCAACCCAACCCCAAACACCCCACCAAACGCCCACCCACCCAAAACCCCAAAATCCCCACCAAACACCCAACAAACAAAAAAAAAAAACACAACAAACAAAAAAACAAAAACACACCCCAACCCCCAACAACCACACCCCCCCAAACACACCCCCCCCCCCCACCACCCCCCCCCCCTACCCCCCCACACCACCCCCAAACCCCCACACCAACCCCACTAACCAAAAACATACAACCACCCAACACACACCACACCACCACACCCCAAAACAAACACCAAACCACAACCCCCCCACCAACCATAACCACAAAACAAACTCAAAAACAAACCACAAACAAAAACCACAAAAACACAAAAACCACCAAACAAAAACACACAACAAACACCCAAAAAAAAAAGCACAAAACACACCAAAAAAAACCATCCAAAACCAACAAAAAAAGAAACCCACAACCCCATCACCAAACCCCAAAATCCCCACCAACCCCAACCCCAACTCCCAACAACACACAACAAAACCCACAACCCAAAAACAACACCACACAACAAACACCAAACAACAAAAAAAAACAAAAACAAAAACAAAAAAAAACACAACAACAACAAACCCCACGAACAAACCAAAACAAAACAAAACAAACCACCCAAAACCAATACAAACAAACCCAAAAACCCAACCACAAAAAAACAACCACCCCAAAAACAAACCCAACCCACAACCACCAAAAAAACCAAAAAAAAACACAACCAACAACCCACAAAAAAAACCAAACAAAACAAACAACAAATACCAAAAAAAAACAAACCCAAAACAACAAACAACACCACAACAAAACAAAACAAAAACAATCCAAAAACAAAAAAACCAAAAACCACCAAAAAAACCCACCAACAACAAAAAACCAAAACAACAAACCCCATACCAACACCAACACTGCCTACCAAAAACCACCCACAACCCCAAAAACAACCAACCAAAACTAAAAAAC
>BQNB010002123.1:42500-124048 GCA_026074375.1 Tanacetum coccineum
TCATAATATCAGCCAATTTCATCCTTTTAACTAACTGAGGAAGAATTTGCAAATTAATAAATCCTGGCGGTCTAATTTTATATCGCCAAGGAAAAACACCCTTATCTCCTATCAGAAAAATTCCCAATTCTCCCTTTGGTGCTTCAACTCTCACATAAAGTTCTTGCTTCGACAATTCAAAAGTCGGAGAAGGTTTTTTACTAATGAATCGATAATCAAACTCATTCCATACAGTATCTTTTGCTCTATCAAAGCGGCGTATTTCTAAATTTTCATAGGGCCCTCCCGGAATTCCTTCTAGCGCCTGTTGAATAATTTTTATGGATTCCGTCATTTCACTGATTCGTACTAAATAACGAGCTAATGAATCCCCCTCTTTTTGCCATTGGACTTCCCAATCAAATTCGTCGTAACACTCATAATGATCAACTTTACGAAGATCCCATTGTATTCCGGAAGCTCGTAGCATAGGTCCCGACAAACCCCAATTTATTGCTTCCTCTCCACCAATAATGCCTACTCCTTCAACTCGTTCTAAAAAAATGGGATTCCGTGTAATAAGCTTTTGATATTCGGCAATTCCTGTTAAAAAGTAATCGCAAAAATCCAAACATTTATCTATCCAGCCATGAGGTAAATCAGCAGCGACTCCTCCAATACGAAAAAAATTGTGCATCATTCGCATACCGGTGGCAGCTTCGAATAGGTCGTATATCAATTCTCTTTCTCGAAAAATATAGAAGAAAGGAGTCTGTGCCCCAATATCTGCCATAAAAGGGCCAAGCCATAACAAATGTGAAGCTATACGACTTAACTCCAACATAATGACTCTGATATAACTGGCCCTTTTAGGGACTTGAATATTCCCTAATTGTTCTGGCGCATTTACAGTTATTGCTTCTGTGAACATAGTAGCTAAATAATCCCAACGTGTTACATAAGGCAAATATTGTATAATTGTTCGATTTTCCGCAATTTTTTCCATACCTCTGTGTAAATAACCGCTCCTCCGGTAGCACAGCCGAAGACAGCGACGGGTTCTCTGTCCCTGCGGGGATGGGCGACCAGAAGTTTTGAGGAATTCAAGAGAAGGTCACGGCGAGACGAGCCGTTTATCTTACGATAGGTGTCAGTGGGAGTGCAGTTGAGGTATGCGCTGAGGCATCCTAACAGACCGGTAGGACTTTGAACCTTGTTCCTACATGGCCCGATCAATTCGGATCGGGCACTCGCCATATATTTTCATTGTTCAACTCTTTAACAACATGAAAAAAACCATTTGTTCAACTCTTTGACAACATGATAAACAAAAAGCTCTGGCCCTCCTCTCATCTATCCCAGGGGCATGGAAGGGCAGAGTCCTTTGGTGTCCCCCCAGTCAAGATTGGGCCTCGCATCACTATTTTCTCTCATGCCTTTCCTTTTTCCGTTCATTGGTTCGATATTCTGGTGTCTAGGGCGTAGAGGAACTCACACCAATCCATCCCGACTTGGTGGTTAAACTCTACTGCGGTGGACGATACTGTAGGGGAGGTCCTGCGGATAAATAGTCGACGCCAGATGATAAAAACTTCAACACCTCCCGTTCTTTATACTTTTTCAATATGAAAAAAAAATGCAAAAAAAGTCGTCTTATTCAAATAACCCAATTAGGTCATTCCCTTCTCTTCCCACTTCACACCTCGGAACCGCGCCGTTCTTATAGAGATAAAGGCGCTTTGGACATCTTTCTTAACCCGAAATGGGCTGGGAGACGCAAAGGTTCACTTTTTTGAGGGTACTCCCAGGAATCAGTTCCAGTGGAGACGGAGTGGGGCCTGTAGCTCAGAGGATTAGAGCACGTGGCTACGAACCACGGTGTCGGGGGTTCGAATCCCTCCTCGCCCACAACCGGCCCAAAAGGCCCAATAAGGGAAGGGCCTTTCCCTCTGGGGGTAGGAAAATCATGATCGGGATAGGTACCTAAAAGCTATGGAACTTGGGTGTTGAGGCTTTTGTCAAAATGGAATGGCCTTTTTATTTATATTTCTGTAAATTTTTATTATTTCTCGTAAAATGCTTGAAGCATTACACTTAGTACGCACGCACCATCAGCGTATTTTTTTTACGCGCCCATAAATCTTCTCAGCCAGGATGGGCAGAACTAGCAGGCAGCAAGTACAAGTTATTATAGATAACAAAAATGCGTTCACTGTCATTAATATGTTTGCTCGCGGCAATTGGCCGTCGGGGAATCGATGATGCTTCTTTGATGCAATGCCTAGTACTGTACATCTGAGAATTATTATTGGATAGTTGTAAAATAGCACCCAACAAGGAGTATCCCGACCTACAACGGGGTTACTGACGGTGATTTCAAACTCCCCATGTAGGATTCGAACCTACGGACCTAATCGGTTTACAGCCGACCGCTTACCACTGAGATACTGAGGATCAAACGGGAGATTCTATATCATAGAGTTCCATCTCCCGTTTCTCAACCCATGACCAGATATGAGCTCGAAGCTTCACTTCGTAACTCCCGGAACTTTACGTAGTGGTCCCTTCCATGCCTCATTTAATAGGGAACCTCGGATGTGGCTCTATTTCATTATATTCCATCCATATCCCAATTTTCCACTCATTTAATTATCCTTTTGGTGTACATTAACATAACAGATGTAATCTTCTAGTATAACTCTTTCTATTTCTTTTCTATACTATGGAAAGTTCAAAATCATCATATAATAATCCAGAAATTGCAATAAGAAGAAAAAAGGGAGGTTTGTGATGATTTGAAATCTTTTCTACTAGGTACTTCTAGTATCCTTATGCATGAAGATAATCAATTCGGTCAGTTGTGGGTCGGACTCTATTATGGATTTCTGACACCACATCTCCATAGGACCCTCCTATCTCTTCCTTCTCCGAGCTCACGTTATGGAAGAAGGAACCGAGAAGAAGGTATCAGCAACAACTGGTTTTATTACGGGACAGCTCATAATGTTCATATCGATCTATTATGCGCCTCTGCATCTAGCACTGGGTAGTACCTCCATTACAATAACTGTCCTAAGGCTCTACCGTTTCTTTTGTTTCATTTTTATGCAATAATCACTAATACTTCTTTGAGTATGGATCTACTACCAGAAATTCAATGCGAATCTCAGCATTCAAATTTGTTTTCCTGAACTAAATCTCATTTTTCAATTATTCAATCAATTTAATTTACCAAGTTCAAATGTTAGCGTGATTAGTCAACTTTTTTTATGTTTCGATGCAACAGCAAGATGCTATTTGTAACAAGTAGTTTTGTTGGTTGGATAATAGGTCACATTTTATTCATGAAATGGATTGGAAATTTATTTTGAAATTTGTTAGTTATGATTAACAATTGAATTAATTAATTTAATTATATATATTAAAGATTAAAAAAGTAGTAAATTACTAAAAAAATGTGATTACATAAAGAAAAAAATAAAAGAACAGATAGGGAATACGCCCACCCCCTACCGATTTAATAACCTCTGCTACAAGACTCATGTGAAGACAACTCCATTTGGAATCCATCAATTATAATTTATCAAATAAATGAGTTAATTTGGCCAAATTTTCTCATCCCCCCAATAAAGAATGTTCCATAAAAGGAATCTATGTAACCCCGATTATATGACCAATCATATATAGCATTTTTTATTTTGTCATAAAAATTTCTCTTAGGACCCATTTTAGCAAATGAATTAATTAAATACAAATTTTGAAAAGATGAATAAACAGGTTTATATAAAAAAAATGCTATAAATATTCCGAAAGAGGCCCATACTCTAAGAAAAAAAACTGCATCTTTACAAATTATACCAATCTAATTGAATGGTTTGAATTTTTATGTAAAGATTTATAGACGGTTACCCAACTTTGTTAAAATATCACATCTTGATTGAAGAATTCCATAAGAATCCAACGAAAACAACAGTAAATAACTTAATATATGTATTGGGAATAAATAGTGTTATCTGATTCAATAAGAACAAAGAAGTCTTGGTTATTCCCTAAATTAGGAATCGAAAGAAAAGGTTGGATAGATTTCTTACATATGTCATCAATTAGAATCTACTTTATTTGGAAAAAAAGGAAGGACGGCCATTCTTGTTCTTTTTTAATAAAGTTACAAACTGAAGTTTTTGTTACACTTATTTTTGAACCCTCTTTACCCATAGCAGAATTGAATACAAAGGGGGTATTCCTTTTCCACTGTTAATTTGAATATGAACGTTTAAATGTCCTTCAAAAGTAAGTAAATAATTCGACACATATAATATGCGGTTAATCCGCGGTTGACCAGCTATTATTGGCAAAATAGGTGAATACACCACTTCATTAAGGAATTTCATCTTTCGACCAAAAACAAGCAAGAGGTGGAATACCACAAAGAGAAAAGTGTACCTAGTTAAAAAAAGAATTTCTTTTTTTGTAATTGGTACATGTTTTGTAAACCCCATAAGACCATAGTCTGACTTTTTTTTTGGAAAAATTTCCAACAAAGAGTTTCATTTGAATGAATTACGGATGTCCCGACCCTAAGAACAAAACGCTTTTGAACTAAGCATGAGTAATCAAATGATTAAGGAACTGCGATAAGACCCATACCTAGAGCTAACATCATATAAACCCAATTGAGACTCATTGTTGGAATAGGGCTAAAAAACCCCTCTTAATGTTCTTTTTGAGCAAGAGCTTAAGTAGCTCCTAAAAAAGCCGTTATTTTCCATATCAAAGAGATAAATCATTATGTGGGGTAGACTATGAAAAGGAGGCATAAGGTCGAGCTACAAGAAATATTCCCGCTGCTACCATCGTAGCAGCATGTATACGAGCTGAAATAGGAGTTGGCCCTTCCATTGCTTCAGGTAACCATATATAAAGGGGAAAATTGTGCAGATTTGCAATAGCACCGGCAAATTATAGAACAGAGCACAATGTAACAAATAAAAAATTGACCTCATTATTCGAAATCTTGTTATTCAATATTTGGAAATAAATCACGTAAAATTCGAAACTTCCACGTTGCCCATATAAAACCCTAAATGCCTAAATAATAAAACCAAAATCGCCAACAACGATTAGTTTACAAACGCTTTTTGCAAGCCTTTGCTGCAAAACAGGTCGTGTGATCCAAAAAATCTATTAATAGATACGAACAACATTCCAATATATCCCAAAAAATATAAATTTGTATCAAATTAGAACTTGTAACTAATTCCCAACATGGAAGTACTGAAAAAAAACTCATATAAGCAAAAAATCCCAAATACCCGTGATCATGAGACAATAGTAATTATCACTATAAATAAGTACTAAATTCCACAGTAGTTGATTAAAATTGGAACATAATAGAAGTAAGTGGATCATCAAGTAGCCAATTTCTAAAAGAAATCATTATTGATAATCAAGACCATACATTTTGATAGACAGGAATGCTATTTATTTGCTGAATAGAAAGATTTATGGGAAAAAAATCATGACTATACTTAACAATAAAACGCTCTGAAAGGCCCAATACGACGAAGACTTTTTGGTGGCCGTCGGAAAAATATGAAGTCCCAACCATATTATCCTTAGGACTGGAAGTGGAAGCAAGGTTTTATCTCGCATCATTGATATGTCTCTGTTCCATAAAAAAGTGTTTTTTTCTTAATTAATTGTTTCCGATCACCGGATCTCCCCCATTGCTCTTTCGAAAAAGTAAATCAAAAAATAAAGATATGCACTATTATTAATAATTTATATTTTATAGTATTTATTCTGAGTCTTTTCAAAATTGTTCAAATATGCAAAACAAGAAGTTACAATTGGTCAAAAGATTAACCAAGTGACTATATAAAACCGAATAACTTATATAGGAATAATAAAAAAGAATCATTTTATTATGGATAATTTCTTCGTAATATTATTATCATATTCATTGAGCCAATGATAAAAAATTGAGGCTAAAAAGAGTACTTGATGCTAATATGAATTAGAGGATTAACTAAGGTCGTTGGTCTAATGAAAAAAAACCTCTTGATTTTAGTTAGTTTATTTTAACTCATTAACTAATTCATTATGGGATTGATTGTTTTCCATTTCAATCAAAACAATTTATTAGGAATATTTGGAAAGTTTATAAGATTATAGCTCTAAAATGAACTTTTTATCGAGCAGGATAAAAATGACTGAGATCCTTTTTATCAAACTACATTACCCTTTTAACAGATTTTTTACTAGGTCTCATTCATGTTTTAAAGTTTTAGGTGTATTTATTTTTCAAGTTTTACAAAAAAGAACTCAATTTTATTAGGCAAAAGTTTACAAGTTTTATTACATGTAAATAAAATATAGAATGACTACAATAAAGGTATTTTAGGTTCTTTATTTCTTTTGATTTCTATCCCATAGCAGATGAGATATAAACAACGAGAACTAAGAGTTCCAAACCAAAAATTTTTGGTTTTACAAATAGTGTATGCAAATATTCTTGTTATTTCGAGTAATTTTTGATAAAATTTCAGGATCTTTGATGTATCTAGATTTCTATTAAGAGAATCTTTTAGAAAAAAAAATAAATAATGAATAAGATAAGAAATAATAATTCGTTTTGAACATAGATGGTACTTTCAATCCAACATATACAATGTGACTAACTTCTTCTTTTTTAAATGGCAGTTCCAAAAAAACGTACTTCGATATCAAAAAAGCGTATTCGTAAAAATATTTGGAAAAGGAAAGGATATTGGGCGGCATTAAAAGCTTTGTCATTAGGGAAATCTCTTTCTACCGGGAATTCAAAAAGTTTTTTTGTACGACAAACAAACAAGTCCTCTAAATATTCATATTGGAATAATTTTGAATCGGATTTGGACTAAAAAATTTGGATCTGTAATTTGGTAAATTTAATATTAAAATTAATATAAAATTAACAATTGGCTGTTCCTATTCTATAAAGAAGAAATAGACTCTTAATCTTACTAAAAAAGAAGACGATTCGTCATTTCTAAATTATAAAATAAAACGAATATAATTAATATTATATATTGATTTTTTATCTTTAGTTATTTTCATTCATACTTTTGGTGGTGGGGAGTCTTTTTTCCCCATCGACCTTTACATAGGAATAAATAATGAAAAAAAAAATATGTTATTTATCAGGAAGGGCAGTTAGGAATATTTTTATTTTCAAATTAATTAATTGTTCAACTAATCCATTCCGTGTTAAAGTTTTTTGGATCACTTTCTGACTTCTTTAATGTTCTTAATCATTATAATATTATAATTAAATTTATTTCCATATATATCCTCAATTTTCTGCCCAATCAATAATCAATTAAAAGAACTTAATTGTGAGTCTTATGTACAAGTGGCAATTTGGAGTATTCCAAAATAGACATATTATTAGATTCATTGATAAAATGAGTTATGTGTTTTTCAAAAATGGAATTTATTAAATCAGATAAACCAGAAATAATGACAAATAAAATGAAAAAAGTTTTTTTAGTCTATAGAAGAATTTATAGTTGGCAAAAATTCGTATTTTAGAATCGGATAACATCTACGTCAAAGCACTAAAACGAGACACTTAAGAAACTACTGAACCTTTAAATTGACTTTTTTGAACTCTTTTTTTTTTCTTTACTAAAAAAAACTTTTTGAGTGAATTGACTTGTCAATCTCGAACGATTAATATAAATAGGTTTTATGAGTTCGAGCAAGCCGCTATGGTGAAATCGGTAGACACTCTGCTCTTAGGAAGCAGTGCTAGAGCATCTCGGTTCGAGTCCGAGTGGCGGCATGCCATCTTCTAAAAGATATCAAATAGATCCTATAATAAAATTAAATTAAATTCCCAATTTATATTTCTTAATTAATACGGGGGGATTCCCCGTTTTTTCATTTTTATGATATTTTCAACTTTAGAGCATATATTAACTCATATTTCCTTTTCTATTGTTTCAATATGTAATTACAATTTAATTTGATAAGCTTTATTGGCAATTCAAATTAGAATCCATAATTATTCGTCAGTAAGGGGATGTTAGAGGACTTTTTGATGTTTAAAGGATTGTTATAACTCGTTGGATTGATTCGGGCCATTTTCCACTAAAGTGATTTTACGATATCATTTATTTTTCTTTCATGGAGTTTCTCTTATTATGATAAGTTCCGTATTTCAAAATAAGAAAAATTATTTACAACACAATATCTGCATCAAGTATGATTTTTACCAAAGGGCTTTGCTACATCGGGTCTTTTATATGAAATTACATAAACCACAATATTATCGTACCGGCTTACATCGGAATGTTTATATGCAGATGTATGATGATATTGAGCTATGCGGCTCTTCTGTGAGGATCATTATTATCAGTAGCACTTCTAGTTCATTACATTTAGAAAACTTTTTTTATAGTTCTCAAAAGTAAGAATTATTATAAAATTAAATTGGTTCATTTTCTATTGGTGAAATCAATTCAAGAATGAAAGCAACCATTTTTCAAAAAAAAGCTTTTTTCCTGTTAACAATTATTACAAGGCCCAATTGATTCAACAACTAGATTATTGGAGTTATCGTGTGATTAGCCTAGGATTCATCTTTTTAACCATAAGTATTCTTTCAGGAGCAGTATGGGCTAATGAAGCGTGGGGATCATATTGGAGTTGGGATCTAAAGGAAACTTGGGCATTTATTACTTGAATAGTATTCGCAATTTAATTGCATACTCGAACAAATAAAAATTTGCAGGGGACTAAATTCTGCAATTGTGGCGGACTTTATGGTGTTTTCTTATTAATGTGGGATATGCTATTTTAGGGGTCAATCTATTAGGAATAGGCTACACTTTATGGTGCATTTACGTTAACCTATAGTTAACTAAAAGAAAAAGTTACAAACAGAAATACGTATTATAAAAGACTTTGCGTAACGGCGAGAACCATGTGAATCAAGTAGTGTAGTGATTCACGCGGGTTCCTCGCAAAAGACCAAGCGGATTGGGTGAAAATTCAAATTATATTTTGTTTTTACTTTATTTATAAATTAATAATTAAAAATACATTTTTATTTTTTCTTTAAAAAAAACTATCTAATAAAAATAAATTAGATAGGACTATCCTTCAACCTTTCAACTGATTAGTAGAAAGAACAAAATCGGGATACATACCAATACCTATTACAGGTAGAAAAATGGAGATGGAAACAAATACTCGCGCGGTCCAGAATCAAAAACATAAGAGTTTGGAGTATTATATAACTGGTATCAATAGAACATCTGGCGTGACATAGATAATAAATAAATAGGAGTGTATTATCATTCCAATTGCATTTTACAAAAGTGATGGACACATATTTGGGCATTAAAAGATATTTTTGATGGTAATTATTCCTAAAAAGGACTTAACTTCTGCAACAAACCACTCATAACCGGTAATGCAAGGGAAGCATGGAATAGCTATGAACATCGTAAATATTTTTGCATGGGGATAGCCGTACTACGCCCTTTTCGTCGAGATAAAAAGACGTTTCTATCATAACTCGTTCCTCCAAGAAAAGGAGTGCTGCAAGCACCAATAATCCATGAGAGAATTATTTTGTAAAATAGCTCACATTGAGTCCCGTAATCGGTTATAGAAGCTATTCCTATAAGTATAAAACGCCTTATGAGATACCGAGGAATAGGATATTCTTTTTTTTTAAATTACGTTGGCCGGGAGATGTTGAAAGCTGCATTAAATTATTTGTTATTGTATCCTACTATCATCAACCAAGGATGTAAAATTATAGAATGAAGCGTGTGGTTAATAAATCCTTATTAATCCGAATCAATCCATACGATCCCATTTTTTTAATAAAATTCCGGCTAGAAGCATACAAGTACTGTAATGTGCCTCTCCGTGGGTATCCGGTAACCATGTATGTAGGGGTAGAATCGGTAATTTGACAGCAAAAGCGATAAAAAATCCAATATAGAATATTATTTCCAAAGCCACAGGATACGACTGATTAATCTGTGTTTCAAAATTTAATGTTGGTTCTTTAGGGAACCATATAACGATAACCAGAAACTCCCATTAGAGAGAAAAATGGAACCCCCCGCCGTGTACATAATATTTTGTGGCATGAATAGAGGAGTTTCTTTACATCCCCACATGGATAGAAGTAGATAAACCGGAATTAATTCTAATTCCCACATGATAAAAAAAAGTAAAAGGTCCCGAGAAGAAAATGATCCTATTTGACCACTGTACATTGCTAACATCAAGAAATGGAATAATCGAGAATCCCGAGTAACAGGCCAGGCCGCTAAGGTAGCTAAAGTTGTGATAAATCCTGTTAATAAAACGGGTCCTATAGAACAGTCCCTCTTTCCTAATTTACAACGGAAATCAAAAAAATCGATCCATTTATAGTCGTCTACTAGTTGGATTAATGGATCGTCCAATTGGAAATGATAACAGAATGCATAGGTTGTTAGAAGAAGTTCTAACATGCATATAAATATAGTATACCACCTAATTACACCCTATTTCTTTATGGGGATGAAGAAAATGAATGAACCCGCAAAATATTGGTTAAAAACTACAATTATTGTTAACCAAGGAAATTTGTTCGTGGTAGACAAGTTTAGCTTGGACCATAAAAACATGTGCCCAAAAATAAGATATTTTTGGGCACATGTTTTGGCGGTAAAAAAAAATGGACTCAAGGAGAGGTTTCTGTAACGTATTAATAAGCTATACCCATACTGCGGGTTGTTTCATGCCATAAATAAACTCGAACACTCAAGAAATCCGTTGGGCAGGCGGATTCGCATCTCTTACAGCCGACACAATCCTTGTCTTGGAGCGGGAAAGCTATTTGTTTGGCTTTACATCCGTCCCAAGGTATCATTTCTAATACATCCGTAGGACAGGCTCGGACACATTGAGTACACCCGATACATGTATCATAAATCTTTACTGAATGCGACATTGGATCGATATTTTTGAACGTAATAAAGTTTCAATCTAGTAAATTGATAAATGAATTATATATTTAAATACTAATACTAGTGAATCGATGAGTTATCCCGGTTTTTCGCCTGGATTGACAGTGCCAAACTACTTTATTTCTTATTTTGTGATAACCTGTCATACCTTACGTGGCACACATGGCTAATTTGGAATGGATTTATGAAACTTCTAATTTTTATTTTAATAGGATAGTATTACTTTTTCAACAAATTAGCCTTGATTTATACAGTTGATTTTCAGTTACGGTAAATTGATGAAAACATTAGCGAGTCCAATATCGGCTTCTGCAGCTGCAATAGCTTAGCAAAAAATGGAAAAAAATTGCTCCTTTTAATGACAGGACTATCAAAAAATCCAGAAAAATGTTACAAAATTGAGATTAACCGCATTTAATATAAAGTTCAAGACACATAAGAGACCTAACCATATTTCTACTTGTAATCAATCCATATAGACCGACAGAAAATAAATAGGCACTCAAAACAAGTACATGTTCGAGCATCATTAACCAACTCCTTATCAATCTCGATTCATTTCAATATGAACAACAATTTAACCAATTGGATTGACTAGAATAATGAAATAAAGGAATATATTGGGAATAGATCAAACTAATAAAGACTTTCTATTTTATATCCAAAGTCAAATAGAAAAAGGAAATGCATGGGATAGCTCATAACAAGGTTTTTCCGGTTCTAAAGAGTTATTATTGACGAGCTACAGCAATTGCGCCGATTAACGCAATAAGAATTGTGAAATAAACTCTAACGGAAATTAAAAAATCTGTGATAAATGAATCCCAATTTGTTGACTAATTATTATCTGATTTGTCTATAACTGGCTTGCTTTTGTGTCCAAATAA
Organism: Tanacetum coccineum; assembly: GCA_026074375.1. Lineage (NCBI taxonomy): Eukaryota > Viridiplantae > Streptophyta > Magnoliopsida > Asterales > Asteraceae > Tanacetum > Tanacetum coccineum. The sequence continues at coordinate 54,385 of BQNB010002123.1, forward strand.
TCCCGTACCTGACGTATCTGGAATAGTAGTAATTAGTGAAAAAAAAATACTTGTGCAGACCACGGAAGTTACCTTCCATCTCTCACGGTCCAAAGGTGGTAATCCTTTCCGGAATATTCTGAACCATTTATGAACATCACAGCAAAAATGATTAAAACATTTATGGCTCCTACGTAAATAAGGAGCTGCGCGGCAGCTACAAAATGCGAGTTTGATAGAATATAGAATAAAGATATACAAACAAAAACTAAATCTCCCAAACGAAAAGGCAGAATAAATGGATTGGGAAGAAATACTTCTCCCAGTCCCCCCATTATATTAGACCCACATCCCAGAAAGCCTAAAAGAAAAATCATGTATTAGTCCAGGTAAAGCCATAATTTATTAAAATAAGAGTTAAATAAATCAAATCTTTCATAACTTTATTTGACACCACGGTCAAGGAAAAATGAGGGAAATCCGATTTTTTATAATAAGTTCTTTATTATTATTAAATTAAAAATTCATGGATATGGATTGATGTAAGATATAGTTATTGGCCTATCTCTCGAAAGATGTAATTTAAAACTTATATATTTGCTAATCCTCAAATATAGAATAGATATCTAATTAATTTAATATTTTATATTATAAACATGGTTTCTCGTCTCCTTAAATCATTATAATCATATATTTATGATTATATTTAATAATATTCTAGTTATTCTACCAAACTAAAATAAAATTATTCACCAAATAAAGCCTCATTCTTTTAGATCAATTTGAGTTATTAAGTTTTTATTATCAGGCAAATTTAAAATTGTTCGTATTGTGTAAATCGTCATTTTTGGAATTGGTAAACGACCCAATGCAATTGATTATAATTCAATTCAATTCGTGACGATCATAAGTAGAAAGTTCATATTCTTCAGTCATTGATAAACAATTTGTTGGACAATATTCAACGCAATTACCACAAAATATACATACTCCAAAATCAATACTGTAATTAAGCAATCGTTTCTTTCTAATATCAGTTTCCAATTTCCAATCAACAACGGGCAGATCTATAGGACATACGCGAACACATACTTCACAAGCAATGCATTTATCAAATTCAAAGTGGATTCGGCCGCGGAAACGCTCGGATGTAATCAATTTTTCATAGGGGTATTGAATAGTTACAGGTAAACGATTCGCGTGTGATAAGGTAATCATAAAACCTTGACCAATATACCTTGCGGCTCGTACTGTTTGTTGGCCATAATTCATGAACTCAGTTACCATAGGGAACATATCGTGAATATCTATAAAAAATAGGATACTTGTTTCTTTCTCTTGTTTGGGACAAGTCATGAATATAGAAGTATTTTTACAGTGAAAGAAGTTGGGAAGAAGTTGTTAATAATAGATTACCTAGAGAAATAGGTAAAAGAAATTTCCATCCAAGATTTAATAATTGGTCCATTCTCAGTCTCGGTAAAGTCCATCTTGTTGCGATAGGAATGAACAAGAACAAATAAGTTTTAGCTAATGTAATAAAGATACCAATTATTGTTCCAAAGACTCTACCCCTTTTAGTAATTTCAAAAAGCTCGGGAACAAATATGTATGGAATAGAAAGATTCCAACCCCCCAAGTAAAGAACTGTTACGAATAATGAAGAAACTAGTAGATTTAAATATGAAGCAACGTAAAATAAACCAAATTTGATACCGGAATATTCGGTTTGATAACCTGCTACTAATTCTTCTTCTGCTTCTGGTAAATCAAAAGGTAATCGTTCACACTCTGCTAGGGAAGAAATTAGAAAAACTAGAAATCCTATAGGTTGACGCCACAAATTCCATCCCCAAAAACCATATTTTGACTGCGCTTCAACTATATCAACGGTACTTGAACTGTTAGATAATCATAGTGGATGATAACATCACTGTTCCCACCCCTATTGCAGAACCGTACATGAGATTTTCACCTCATACGGCTCCTCAAAGGTCACAAATAAATCTAAGGACCCGTCCTTTATTATTTTTCTTGATATGTTTGTAGGATAGATAGAGATAAAATGAAATCTATTGTAAGGTCCCCATTAGACACTGGAATTCTGTCTGCTATATTTATTTATTTTTATACTATAATAAAATAAAGTGCTTCTGAATTCATCTTATCTTTTAATAATTTAAATTCTTCTTTGTTGAGTAATAACTTAATCCTTGAATAAAATCTTTCTTGTAACAATATCTATAGACATTTCAACCTAACGTTTTCAATTACGAAATCCAATTAGACGTTGCATTAGTTCATGAATCATGACAAGAATTCTATCTCTATATAGAGAAAGAAAAAACGAGATTTTTTTCTAGCGCATTAAGTCTTTCGATTTTTTTCGTTCCTATTCTCCTTTCTCAAAAAAGGGGACCTTAAACAAAGTTAAAGGATTACTTCGTTCTTGATAGTTATTTACTTAATCGGTGAATAGAAGTATACTCTGGATCGGAATCGTGGGAAGTACTCCTTGATCATTTCTACCAATTTAAAGCCCCAATTATAATTCTTTTTATACACAGAAAAATACACTTACATAATATCTATTACGAATCCTTTGTGTACCTTAGTGTTCCTAGCTATCCACTTATTTTTATCAATCCACTTTTGGGTAATACATATGCTAATAGATAGTAAAAACCTCATAAAGTAGATCTTTTGAACCCGCTTCAAGTCATCATGATTAATCAATCAATCTTGGGGTAAACAGTCTCTAATACTTAATGTTTACTTTTATTAACTCTTGTACATAGGAAATGAGATTCAATCTTTTACTGCAAATTTCTAAGCCGTTTCTTTCACTCATATAACTATCTGGTTTCCTTCATCAACCCCCGAATAATGAATAAAAAACGCAAATATATATATTCAACTCATTACATTTCCTTCCTAGAAAGAAAAAGTAGGGTGAAATTTATGTCTTAACGAATCACACGTAGAGATATTGATAACACACATAGAGTTAATGGTATTTCATAACTAATTGATTGAGCAGCAGCTCGTAGACCACCTAAAAAAGAATATTTATTATTGGAGCCATATCCTGACATAAGAAGGCCGACAGGAGCTATACTTGAAATAGCAATCCATAAAAAAACACCGATACTGAGATCGGCTAAAACAAGATGATCCCCAAAAGGAATTACTAAATAACTTAATAAAACGGATATTACTGCTATAGATGGTCCAATACTGAATAAACGAGTATCTCCTCTAGATGGAAGAAGATTCTCTTTGAAAAGTAATTTGGTACCATCTGCTAGAGCTTGAAGAATTCCCAAAGGTCCTGCGTATTCAGGACCAATACGTTGTTGTATACCTGCAGATATTTCTCTTTCTAACCAAACAATTACTAGTACACCTATTGTGATTCCTAATACAAGAGTCAAAATAGGGATAAGCATCCATATGATCCCATAGACCTCTTTTAAGGATTCCAATCTAGAAAAAGAATTGATAGCTTGTACTTCTGTTGTATCTATTATCATTTTAACGATCAACTTCTCCCATAATGATATCTATACTACCTAGTATCGTCATAATATCAGCCAATTTCATCCTTTTAACTAACTGAGGAAGAATTTGCAAATTAATAAATCCTGGCGGTCTAATTTTATATCGCCAAGGAAAAACACCCTTATCTCCTATCAGAAAAATTCCCAATTCTCCCTTTGGTGCTTCAACTCTCACATAAAGTTCTTGCTTCGACAATTCAAAAGTCGGAGAAGGTTTTTTACTAATGAATCGATAATCAAACTCATTCCATACAGTATCTTTTGCTCTATCAAAGCGGCGTATTTCTAAATTTTCATAGGGCCCTCCCGGAATTCCTTCTAGCGCCTGTTGAATAATTTTTATGGATTCCGTCATTTCACTGATTCGTACTAAATAACGAGCTAATGAATCCCCCTCTTTTTGCCATTGGACTTCCCAATCAAATTCGTCGTAACACTCATAATGATCAACTTTACGAAGATCCCATTGTATTCCGGAAGCTCGTAGCATAGGTCCCGACAAACCCCAATTTATTGCTTCCTCTCCACCAATAATGCCTACTCCTTCAACTCGTTCTAAAAAAATGGGATTCCGTGTAATAAGCTTTTGATATTCGGCAATTCCTGTTAAAAAGTAATCGCAAAAATCCAAACATTTATCTATCCAGCCATGAGGTAAATCAGCAGCGACTCCTCCAATACGAAAAAAATTGTGCATCATTCGCATACCGGTGGCAGCTTCGAATAGGTCGTATATCAATTCTCTTTCTCGAAAAATATAGAAGAAAGGAGTCTGTGCCCCAATATCTGCCATAAAAGGGCCAAGCCATAACAAATGTGAAGCTATACGACTTAACTCCAACATAATGACTCTGATATAACTGGCCCTTTTAGGGACTTGAATATTCCCTAATTGTTCTGGCGCATTTACAGTTATTGCTTCTGTGAACATAGTAGCTAAATAATCCCAACGTGTTACATAAGGCAAATATTGTATAATTGTTCGATTTTCCGCAATTTTTTCCATACCTCTGTGTAAATAACCCAATATTGGTTCACAGTCAATAACATCTTCACCATCTAGAGTAACAATGAGTCGAAGAACACCATGCATTGATGGGTGGTGAGGTCCCATATTGACTATCATGAGGTCTTTTCTTGTAGCTGGTACAGTCATAGGTTTTTCCTGATTCATTCTTCCATGAATTGCTGAAAGCGAAAAGAAGTTCATCAAACTTTAAGCGAATAATTCAAACTAACTCTTCAAATTAACGAGTTTTTCTCTCTCGAATATCCAACTGTCCTATTAATTCTTTATAACGTGCTCTGTTTTTTTTTGACAAATAAGCCAGCAGCCGTTGACGTTTTCCCAGAATTTTACGCAGACCTCTCTGAGATAAATAGTCTTTTTTGTGTAATTCCAAATGTGAAGTAAGTCTCCGTATCTTGTTGGTGAAACTTACTACTTGAAATTCAACAGATCCGCTATTTTCTTTGTTTTCTTCTTGTTCTTGCAAAATAATTGAAATAAATGCATTTTTTACCATAAAAGAATTTCACACTCCCCTTTTTACAGATATTTATTTTATTGATCAGTAATAATAGTAATAATAATGTAAGAAATTTTAATGTAGTATACACAATAATCAAAAATTTTTTATAGATTCCTGTTTTTTTCAATGAACATTAATGAATCCTTTTTTGGAGTTCGTTTGTATAGTCATACAAAAAGAGGATACCAAATCGTTTAGTACGAAGATTCTGTTGATTAATTTATAGTTTTAATTTTTACGCCATTTACTTATCCTAGAGGGGGATGTAAGACAGGGCATATGAGCATCGGGTTCTTTGCATATAACAAGGAAATATCTGATTGATAGAACAACAGAATAGATACAAAACTCAAAAATTTAAATCAGGGGTACATATATATCCTTAACATACTTAAGCGGCTCCCATTATTGGTATCAAACCAATAGCGATTCATACAAGCTAAATCTTCTAATCGAGAATTAGGCCAAAAAAAGAACTTTAATTTAATTAATTCATTTTTTTTTCGGTCAAAATTTTTACTTTCATCCAAAAATTGACCTAATGCATTAAAGTCAATTTCATACTGCATTAGTACAAGTAAGCGATTCCAATTTCATAGCCTCACACCTGCCACCTATCATCATGCATTCTGACAAACGCACCGCAGCCTGCACCACACTTGTATTTTGAACCTTGACTATCTAACTTAACAAGCACCAGTTCTGGGAGAACAACTCGGGTATAGGACGACACCTCCATAACTACTGACCGTCCCGGACATACCTACGACCCGACTGAACTCTGTGTAGCCGCCACATGTGCTGCCATGGCCAGTCAGGGGAAGAAATAAATGTTATAGCAATAAAACATCACCTGTCCAAATTGCCTCTTGTAAAATGCTTTAAAGTCGCGACTATGTCAAGCATAATGGTCTTGCTTTATGGTTGTTGCTTAGACAGTAGTATGCTAAGCTACAAGATTTTTGAGCTGCTCTGATTGGGTACTGATCTTCTAGCCTTGGGTCGATAATTAGTAACCATTTTTTCTTGTCTTTTAGTTTGGGTCGAGCCCAATCCACCAAGCTTTGTTCTTTTATTGGTCTCGTCTTGTCGACCGGCCTTCTTCCCGTTAACAGCTCTAAAAGAACAACCCCAAAGCTATAAACATCATTCCTTACGGTAAGATGTCATGTTTGGCATACCAGAATCATGTGTCATGTTTATAACAAACGACACAGGTAGCAATTTAGACTTAATATTATGAATAGCTAGATTTCAGTTGTGTTCTATATCAGATGCATCAGATCAAAAGTTGTAACTGATATGTAATAAAAGAGACACACCTGGTCACAGAAACCAGTAAACTTGTACTTCAAAGCATCCTTAGTTCTAATGCAAAGCTGATTAGTGCGAGGAACTTTCATCCAGGTAAGAGCTAAGATATCAGACTTATCGACTTCAACAGCCTTACCGCCTCCTTGTTTCTTCCATAATACACCACCTGAATGAACTTTAAGCTGGCATGGGTTATGCATTCCACATCAACAATGTTTATGTTCAATCATATGATCAATGTTACTAACCTACTGCATTAAAGTACTTTTTATACCACATCATAAACAAAAATCATACAAAATCAACTAATTTAGCAAAAGACGACGCAAGTCAAAATCTATCCTAAATCTATCTTATGATCAACCTTACTAACATACTGCATTATAGTCCTTTATATACCACATCACAGATAAAAATACACAAACTTAATCAATTAAACAAGTTACGTTAAAAGTCAAAATCTAGCCAAAATCAATCATACGATCAACGATACTAGACTACTACATTAAAGGCTTTTTTATACCACATCACAAGAAAAAATTATAGAAACTCAATCAATTAAGTAAAAAATGGCAAAAGTGAAAATCTAACCTAAATCAATCATATGATCAACGTTACTAACCTACTGAATTAAAGGCATTTTTTATACCACATCACAACAACAAATTATAAAAATTCAATCAATTAAGTAAAAAACGGCAAATCAAACTCTGGCATAAATCAATCATATGATTAACCTTACAACCTTCTGTATTAAAGTCATTTCCATACCACATGACAAACAGTAGCATACAGTCAAAATCAATTTTGGAAAAAATAGCAAGCCAAATTTTAGAGTAAATAACTTCTATTAAAAACCAAATAAATCTACTGCATTACAGACAGACAAGAGCATACAAACACATCGATTTCTGAAAAAATGGCAACCCACATTTTCGACGAAATTATCTATTTGAAAAACGTTACAGACCTACTGCATCAGTAAGCATTACTCTACCACATCACAGACAATAGCATACAAACCAAATTGATTTCAGAAAAAAATGGCAAGATTTTTAGAATAAATCACCGCTATGAACAACATTAAAACCTACCGAATTAGAAGCATTTCTATACCACATCACAAACAAGAGTAAACAAACAAAATCTAATTTGAAAAAAACGTCAAGCGACAAACATTCATATGAACAACCTAATGCATCTAAGATCATTTTCAACACATGACAAACATAACCACACACTTAAAATCATGTTTCACACAAACAGTAAAACATATTTTACAAAATTCATTCATATAAACAACCTAATGCATCTAAGTTCATTTTTTAAAATCACAAACAAAAATAAGACATAAATCATCAATAGTCAACAATACTTCATCACGATTTAAAATAAACTACTACTTCTGAATTAACACCTACTGAATTTAAAAAAATTATTACTCACTTGTAGTGTTTGATGTCGATCTCTCCACTGCAACAGTTTCCTTATGAACAATCGTTGATTCGATTCAATAGAAGCGGCTTGGGTTTTGTGTGTGATTTTAAGTGTGCGTTTTTTATTTTGAAATTTAGAGAAAGGAAATGAAAAGGGGGCTTGTTGTGTATCGTAAACGAAGCGATTATTTTTTTTTACTTGTTATAGAACTGACCCTGAAGTTTAAGATAATTACAAAAAGGCCACCGCCATTTTTTGATATATAACATTTAATCCAATGGCTAGGATCTTATCTTACCTTATTTATTATAAACATCTTTTATTATAACCCCGCCCTATATATATATATAGAGAGAGAGAGTGTGTTGCAAAAATCAGCCTAGGCGGCCGATTAATCGGCGCCTAGGCGCTAGGCGGGGATTAACCGCCTTGATTTTCACTAATCGGCCTTATTAATCGTTTTGGTCAAAAATCGGTCAACATACCGATTAATCGAATAAAAATCGGCCAAATCGGGCATAAATCGGCCGAATCGGACAAAAATCGGCTAAATCAGCCAACTCGGTTACAGATGAAAATTGGCCATATCGGGGATTAATCGGCCAAATCGGACAAAATCGGCTAAATCGGGAAAATTAGGCATATATTTTTAAAGCTTTATAATTATATATATATAAAGTCCAATCCAGTTAATCCCCGATTAATCTCCGCCTAACCGATTAATCGCTAGGCGGTACCCGGCGTTTTAATTTTTTTTTGTTAAAACTTTTTTTTAAAAATAGCGCATTTGTGCCATTTACAAGATTTGAACATAATTCCTTTGTGATATTAACAAACCACATAACCACTAGACTAGATGGTTTTTTTTTGTTTATATCTTGCAATTTAAAATATATAAGCTCGAATTACAGAAACAATTAATTCTAATCTAAATCCCGTATATAATATAAATTATTTTTTTAGATAATATAGGAATTGATTTTCATAAGATATGTATCAAAAAAATCATTGCAGAAATCAATCCAAAACCCTAATGAAACACTAACGAGCTTATCATTTTTTTTCAGGTTTGTAATCTTCTTTGTTATTGACAAAATTACACACACACGCATTGATAAAACAGTGGAACAAGGGAACATTGATAAAACAGTGGAAATCTTGTCAAATAATGTTACGACTGTGAACAAGGGAGAATCCTATGCTGACCTTCTCCAGGTAAAGAAGCATTTGGTTTTGACACTTCTTTAATAGATCTTTTTCTTTTATTATTGTATGTCATTTGAAAAGTAACAACAATTACTGTAAGTGATCACAATCATTTTCTTGAACCAAAATTAATTTGTTTGGTTGTAGTTGATTTACTTTATAGGAGTATGTTTTGTGTTTAAAGGTATTGATGTTTTTGTGTACAAACAAATAAATTAAGATAATCTTGGGAAAAAAGGTTAATGCAACCCCGTATGGTAGACATTATTATCTGAAAAATCGTCAACTTTGTTGAAGTTCGATGCTTTACTTTGGTGTTCTTATAATATGAGTCTCATCTTCGATAGGGTCATTGTGATCACAACTTTTCCATGGTGGTATTTTACATGCTTAACATATGTCCTAATATGAATGTTTTTTTATATTTTAGATCCTTTCCATGAGGTGAAGAGCAAAGGAGAAAAGAAAAAAGATGTTTTGGAGGCAATATATATTTATATTCTCATGGAAATTTGAATATTACGTCTTAACAAGTTCTTTTCGATAAAGCTCTTATGGAGCAAGTTTTTATGGAGCAAGTTTCCAATTGAATAAGATTGTTCGTTTATGATCTCTCTTCTAGCCGATAACCAACTGCTGCCCCGTCTCTCATATATTGGTCGAGAACACTTCAAATCATAACTAAGGTCATTTTTATACTTTAATCTACTCTTAGTGTATTAATTTGAATTTATGTATAACATTTAGCTGCATATGTTTTAAATTCAATAGTCACAGTTAAATGGAAAATTAAAAACATTAGAATATAAATTTTAGTTGTTATGTATTAAAGATTTGAAACTATTAGTAGCTCTTTTGTAAATTAATGTAAGTATTTTTATATGATGTTTAAAACACCATAGGCATATATAAAAACATGTACGAAGTTCATCTTTGCAAAAATAATATTAAATGGGAGAAAACAAACACAAACATGAACACATTTTATTTGACATTATTAACCCGAATGCAATATCGGGTGTTCATGAGCTCAAATTTATGACCTTGCCCAATTAGATTGATAGTAAAATAGTTTGACACTATGGAGGTGACAGATGAAAGTCAATAATAAAAGCTGCTGGAAGTTTAGTGTTTATTTAGTTTTCTTTATTTATTTAGTTTCCTTTTATTAAGTACTTCCTATTAATGTTATCTTGTTGAACAAGAATACGTGAGTATTAATAGGGTTAGGAGTCATTCAGTTTGAGGGGGGAAAGAATAGAACAGGTCTGAGGACTTGGAAAAGCTTTCATTTTTCTTTGTTTTTGTGTTTTTCTTCATTATTAATAAAATTATCAGCCGATTCGTATCAAATTGGTATCAGATCTGTTTTGATTCTAGGGTTTAAAAATCACTATTCTTTGGCTATTGTTCATCTCGAATCACTGTTCATCAGAAGTCATGACTAACAAAAAAGTTGCTGAATTGGATGTTGAATTCATCGAGTATAAGGCAGAAGCAAAAGCAAGCATGGATGCTTTGGAGAAGAAGATTGAAGACGGTATTGAAAAGTTAGATGCGAGTATCAAGGCTATGATAGGCCGCAGATTGTAATTGCGAAGTTTGAGGTACTAAGCAACATGGATCTTGGGTATTCAAACTCATTCGTGCGCAGCACTCGCTGTGTGTGCCTCATCTAATCTCGCTCTCATCTCACAGATCTCTTTTCATCAACGTAAATATCCATCTATTAAATTAGATGCAATGTAATATCCATCTATTAAATTAAATGCAATGTAATTAAATTAGATGCAATATATACCACCTTTTTACAGGGAAATTTTTTGCTTTCTTCATTATTGTAACGTTAGTATAATAACTAAAGTAAATGAGCTCACGAACCTACCTATGCCATTATATATCATGTAAATATCTAATTATTGTCAAGTCTATTATCTTAATATTCATTTTTACAATAAATTACTCATTTAACGTACCCTTACAAAGTTATTTCAAAACAACTTTAAACCATAAAAGTTTTATCAAACCTCTAATTAAATGTAATGTACAACATATAAAATGAATGTACAGGTATTCAAGGCCATGTGTAAACGAATATAGTATAATATTTGAATCATACTTCCTCAAACCCATTGAAAAAGTTTTAAGCTCAATGTACAATCAATAAAGCACGGATTCAAATAGCTCATTTTACCCCACATTTTTCTTTTAGTTTTTACACTATTACGCATAAGTACACGCTCTAATTCACAACATTTAAACCCCTAATACCCTATCCTAAACTAATCTATGACCTAAAACCTAAAAACCTTAACCGAAAACCCTAAAATTAGATTTAAAACCCTAATTTCATTTAAACCTAAACCTTAAACCTAAACCCTTATCTCTAACATTTTAATACTTTATCCTAACCCTAAATATATCCTAACCTTAACCCTAACTCACGCTACTGGCGCTCTCTCTACCAAAAAACCCTAAACTAACTAATATCAACCTAACACCCTTTATTTTTTTTTGACCCATTTAAACCATGCTAGCTTCCAAGCATCACCAGACCTCACTACTACATCACCACCAAGTACATACTACCTCCTTGCCTTTTACTTGCTAAATACTTGGTTAAAAAGCAAACACCCCTTCGTACTTTCTAAGCAAACCTGAACCCCCCCCCCACAACACTACCACCTGCAAAGCTACCTCCTAGCTCTCCATACTCACACCTATTTGCCTTAGTCATTCCCCTCAAAACCCTTGGCCGCCAACCCCAGGAAAACTTGGCACCAAGGGTGTTCGAGTATATATATACGCATACCATCACCTACTTTTCAAACCACCTCAAATCTTCATTCACAAAACATAAATGGAGTTCTAAACAAACCAAGGCGGATCAAGAGACACCTTAGGCTCAGACTTTAAAGCCAAAGAATCAGAAAAAAAAGCCCTTGAAGTTATTTTCTAGGCGTACGAATCCAAATAAGCTCATAAGACCCATATAAGCTCAAGTAATCTCAAAATCTTGTTCAATAAGCTCATAATCTGTTTTAGAATATTCATAAGGACTCTAAGGATCCTATATGAAACTCTTTGTTAAAGCTTGCCTCCTATATGTCTATTTACGAGTCGTTTTCTTGATTTTGACTGTAGTACTATGAAATAATCCTCATATTAGCTTTCGTGCTATATATTACCAAAATGGGAGTGTTATAGATTGGTATCAAGAGCCACGGTTATAGAGAACAAGTGAAACCTTACTATAACTACTTTTCTTTTTCCATCCAAGAAAGTAATCTGTGCTCCTAATTCCCAAAATAGTATGTAAGAAGCAAATAACTATTATATATTATATAATTAACTTATGTTATTACCATGGTGTTGTTAAAGATTGATGTCTTCTCCAAACACCTATTCTAATATTGAGGATGCTTTTTCCTCTAACTTTCCGGACTATATCCCGGCTTCCCCGGACTATGTCCCAGCTTCACCGGGAAAAACTTATTCTAGCTCTTCGAATAACTCATTTGGTTTAGTTCCGATAGCTTCACCACTCTTTCACCTTTTTTTATAATGACCACTATATGAAGGTCATGAATCCTACTTGCTTAAGAATCCTATTCACTGCCAAACTATTGTGCCTCCATCTCCGATGCTATCTCCAATGTTTAATCCTCAAGAATTCTTTCTTCATGAGGAATTATTGCCACTAGAAACAGACCGTGACATCATCATCCTCCTATACTTCTCCTCTCCTCAAGATTTGAGTGGAGGAAGATCTTGTAAGACAAGTTTGGAACGTCCGAGGGAGCAAAATTAAGGATTTTGAATCTTAGGTGAACTCTCTCTTGACCACATTAAGCACATAGAGGAAAAAATAGAAGGTCTTGGAAAAGGTCGGGTGATCATACAATAAGATTTTGATAATCTGGAAGCTAAACTCCAAGAGTCTCGTGCTCAAATTGCTAAACTATCCAAAGAAGCAAATGGGAAATAACAAACAAGAATTTTTCTGCTCACTTCCGGATTACTAATCTGAACAAAATTCACAAAGATATCAGGTTCGTCACCAAGTTAAGATAGGAAAATTTCAAGATGTTTTTTTATACCATCAATGAAACTCAAAAGAAAACCGTATGGGACAATACCATCGGACGACTAGATTGATACTAGTTATAGCTCTTGTTAAGAACCCTTAGCCACGGGATGTGTGGTATAAATAACAACGCTTGTCAAGTTTTGACTATGTACAGTACAAAGGCAAGTTGTTCATGATTTAATACAATGGTGATCCCGTTATACCTTGTTGTTTCATAATACCGATCTATTCATCCTATATCTTATAAATTCTCATATATCATTATCTTTGTCTTTATCATTTTGAATCATACCGTGACATCTAGAAAATAAACTATTAAGTCATATGCTTGTTAGATTTATTAAATAAGTATCTATGAAATCCATTGTGACAATGTTTATTTGGACTTTAAGATTTTAAGAAAGATTGTTATATCATTATTATTACGTGTTGTATTATGATGATAGAATGCCTACCAAAAGGACGTCAACATTCTGAAGCACCAGGCCATGGCTAGGGCTACCATCAAGAACATAGTTCTGGGATAGTGTTTCTGCAGCTTGGAGCACAAGCCGTAACATGCAAATAATATAATACCATGGCTAAGAGAAGCTCCCATAGCAAGAAATTGTCGCTACACAGAGTTCATGAGCTGCCACCTATTCAACTTTAAAGGTCCGGAAGGCGTTATTGGTCATCTGCAGAGTTTGAAAAGAACTTGAAATCCGTATTCTCCGTAGCAACATGTCCGAAGACTTGCAAGGGTGAAGTTTGCTACTGGTATTAATTAAAGAAGCCTATCTTGGTGAATTCTTTTGCCAAACTTCTTCGGATAGAAAAGTTACAAGTTTTACGCTGGGTTGAATTCAAGAAACATTTCGTAAAGAAGTATGTACCCGAACTAGATCTAGAAGATAGAAGATGAGTTTTACCATCTGATGTGAAAGGAAATGATTCACCACATATGTGAGAAGATTCCAGGAAATGGCAACCTTATGTCCCACTGTGGTGCTAGATTCTTAAGGGAAAATGATAGAAGTTTTCATCGGGGGCTTGCTCCTCAAAGTATTGAAGGAAAATGTTATGCCTCTAAACTCTAACTTTAGAGGAATCCATTAACCTAGACCCAGGGGCTAATGATCAGGTACACAAAGCTCACTCGGTGCAAGTATCAAGTGAATCACAAATGAAAGTTTGACAAGTAGAATAAACTTTTCAAACCAACAACAACTACGCAACAATAATAATACAGTAACACGCCAACCAACCACTAAATAATCACTACCCAACGAACAAAGGCAAGAAGAGGAAGTGCGTATGCTGACTCTAGTTGAAAATAGTAGGTCTGCTGGAATCTTCATTATGTAGAAGATGTTGTTCTCAATCAACAAGACTCTGCATGTTGTGTAATACTTGCAAACAAGGTAGGCCAGTTGACTAGGAATGCATAAACAAAGGAGCCGTAGGGAAGCAATCAGCAACCAGTATCGGTAAATTTGGCATACATGTGGGATCTTCTCAAGGACATTATGCAATCAGTGCGAAAGACCACACCAATTAATGAGGGAAGAGCCTACATGACTGAGGGAATAGAATGCCTTCACCAAGACCACCCGTCACCAGTATTGTCATGGAGTATGAGCCTTCTTAACAACATCTAGTAGAGTACTTCTTTGATTCTGGAGCGGATAAAAGGCTTTTGTATCCATATCTCTGTGCCTCTATGCTACTATTTACCATTATAATAGATACTTTTATAAGATCGAAATGGCTGACGGGGAACCCTTAGTAAGCACAAACAACGTTATTCAGGGTTGACCCTGACCTTGTTAAACCAAACCATTTCGAAATTGATCTTATGCCATCAACACGGTAGTTTCATCGTTGTCATTCGGTATGGATTGGTTAATCCAAGATCATGTTAGAATTATCTGTTGATGAGAAGTCGTCCATACTCCCACATCCATGGTGATGAAACTCTTATAATCTGAGGTGATCGAAGTAAAACGACTCAGCCTCATATCCTGTGTTAAAACGAAGGTATATATCTAGGGGATGTCAAGTTTTCATAGCCCAAGTAATGGAAAAGAAGTCAGACGATAAACGACTAGAAGATATACCAGTAGTCAGAGAATTTCCGAAAGTTTTTCCTGAAGATCTACCTGGCCTACCCCTGGTTCGTCAAGTAGAATTTCAAATCGACTTAATTCCAAGAGCGGAATCTGTAGCCCGAGCACCTTATAGATTAGTTCCTTCAGAAATGCAGGAACTATAAACCAATACTAAGAGTTGGCAGACAGAGGTTTTATCGACCAGTACTTCGCTTGGGAGCTATGTCTTATTGGTAAAAAGAAAGAGGTTTTCAGAATGTGTATCGATTACGAGAGTTGAATAAAATAGTGTAAAGAAATAGTTAACCCCATTTATAGGATCGATGACTTGTTTGGGACAACTTCAAGGGACGTGTGTTTTGTAGAATATCGAATCTTAATATCAGAACATAACAAGAGTGAGATGTGGTGTATTTGTGATGTTAGAAAGAACTTGGATGAAAATGGTACGATGAATTGTATAAATGAAAGTATGGGAAAAATGGAACAACCAACCCTCTCCAAGACTAGGAGAGGGACTTATATAGCCTAACATTGGCCGGCCATGGGCTTAGTTGGGCCACCCATGGGCCTTGGGCCGGACTAGATTACTAATCTAATCATGATACTAACTACGAGCTAAGACCAGTTACAACTTGGAAGTGACCGACACTTTTCGTGTTTCTAACAGTTTACTCAAAAATCGACTTATGATCAGGCTATCATCAACTGTGAGTAAGGGACAAAGATATTCCCAAGACTGCTTTCAGAACAAGATACAGACATTATGAATTTCAATTGAGCCATGTGGTTTAACCTAAGCATGTGTATTCATGGATATCTCATGAAAACCGAGTGACTAATCCTTTACTTAGACAAATTCATAATAGTGTTCATCGATGATATTCTTATCTACTCTCGTAACAAAGAAGAACACGCAGATCATCTGAGAATAATCTTGGAATTACTCAGAAATGAGAAATTGTATGCCAAGTTCTCCAAGTGTAATTTCTGTATCAGCATCGTGCAATTTCTTGGGAACTTAATTGATAGTTAAAGAGTCATGTTGACCGCAAGATTGAACGCAGTTGCGAATAATAAAACTAGGATCTCCTACTACACCACAATAAATACGTCAATTCTTAGACTAGTGGTATAGGAGATTCATCGAAGGTTTTTCGAAGATTGCAAAGCCTTTGACCGAATTAACCCAGAAACACAAAAATTATATCTGGGAAGAAGACTAAGAATCGGCTTTCCAATTGCTAAAACAAAAAGTTTGTGAAGCTCCAATCTTAGCATTACCAGAAGGAAACGATGATTTTTGTCGTTTTATGTGATGTATTTCTTCAAGGTTGGGGCAGTAAGTATTAATGCCCAAGAAAAAGTTATCGATATGCATCTCGGACAACTCAAACCTTATGAAGAATACTTATACCACTCTTGATCTCGAATTAGGGAGCAGTAGTGTTCGCTTTAAAATTGGAGACACTATCTGTTACGGCACGAAGTGTACTATGTTCATGATCATAAAGTTCTCAGCATATCTTGATCAGAAAGAGTTGAACATGAGAACAATGCCGTTGGTTAGAATTTGCTTGCAGATACGATTATGCGATTTGTTACCATCTGGAAAGAAAATGTAGAGTCAAATGCCTTAATCGCCAAATCAAACCACTACGAGTAGTTCTTTAGTTATATACAATACCCCAAAATTCCATCACAAACTCTAAAGCTCAAAAGAAAGTCACTCAAGAAAGAAAACATCAGGCGAGGAAAAGTGAGAACTTACGAGGAATGGCAATGCATGTAAAGTACGTCTTGATGGAACTCGTTGTATTAAGAACCGAAGCTGGTTACCACTCTTTGGTAATCTGAGAGACTTGATCATGCATGAGTCCCATAAATCAAAGTATTCCATTCACCCAGTTTCTGACAAGATGTATCAGGATCTAAAGAAACTCTATTGGTGGCCTAACTGAAAAGCAATCATTGCTGAATATGTCTGGCAAATGTTTAAACATGCTCTAGAGTTAACGGCAGAATGTCAAAAGCATCTGGCTTACTGGTACACAAGAGATTTCTATGTGGAATTGGGAGGAGAATAACATGGATTCGTCACAAAAACTCCCAAAACCTCAAATAGAAATGAACCAATCTGGGTCATTGTCGATCGCCTTACTAAATAGAACTTTAGCATCCCTACGAGAGACAAATTGTAGGGAAACCTCTTACAGGTTATACATCAAAGAAATAGTCTCCCGGCATGGAGTACCAATATCTATCATCTCAGATCGTGACAGTCATTTCACATTCAGATTCTGGCGATCATTACAAAGTGCTTTGGGTACTCAATTAGAATGAGTCGGCTTCATCCTGAAAACCGATGGACGGAATGTGAAGAAATTAAACACTCGAAGAATGTACGAGCCTGTGTTATAGATTTTGGAAATGATGGGGAAAAACACTTACCATTGGTAGAAAATTTTCCTATAATAAACGTTACCATGCAGTATTTAAGGCTCTGGCACCATTTGAATCACTTTATGGTCGGAAAGTGCAGAATCACAGTTTGTTGGGCCAAATTTGGAGATGTTCAACTCACTTGACAGAATATCCATGAAACTACTGAGAAGATGTGCAACACCTTTGACAACGCTTGCAAGCTCTGCAGCAGATGACAAAGAAGTTGCGCCAAAATAAGGCGGAAAACTGTGAATTTCAAGGTTAGGGGATTGTGTTATTTAATGTATCACCTCGAAAATGTGTCATTCCAATTTGGAAGCTGAGAAAGCATAACCCTTGGTACATTGGGACATTCAAAATCCTTGAACGGATTGCCCAGTGGCATACAAAACTGCGCTTCTGAAGAACGTAGTAATATCCACAATTACTTTCATGTTTCTATCTAAGAAATGCCTATCTGACGAATTCTTGTCATTCCAATATAACGAACTTGGGCTCGTGACTAACATAACTTTGTGGGTAGAACCAGTAGAGATTAGGCTCGAGAAGTTCAAGCAACTTAAGACAAAGTCGTATACAAACAAAGTCGTATTCCTATAGTCAAAGTAAGATGGAACTCTAAAAGAGGACCAGAATTTACATGGGAACGCGAAGATCAAATTCGTGCCAAGTATCCACATCTGTTTTCAAACATCACTCCGGCATCCAACTAAATCTCGGGACGAGATTTCTTTTAAGGGAGGGAGACTATAACAACCCGTAATTTTCATCAATGTAATTATCCATCTATTAAATTAGATGCACTGTAATATCCATCTATTATATATATACCACCTTTTTACAGGGAAATTTTTGCTTTATCTCATTATGCAACGTAACTTGCATCTCTAAAGTAAACGAGCTCACGCAACCTCTACCAATGCCATCTATATCTATGTTTATATCATGTAAACATCCTAATATGTCAAGTCTATATCTTAATATCATTTTTACCAAGTACATTACCCATTTAACGTACCATTTACAACGTTATTTCAAAACGAACTTTAAACATTAAACGTTTATATCAAACCCTAATTATATGTAATGTACACATATAAAATGAATGTACAAGTATTCAAGGCATGTGTACAAGTATCATAGCATAATATTTGAATCATACTTCCCTCCAAAACCATGGTACAACACGTTTAAGCTCAATGTACAAATCAATAAAGCACGGATTCAAATAAGCTCATTTTACCACCATTTTTCTTCTAGTTTCTTACCATTACTTAAGCACTAAGTACAAGCTCCTAATGCACAACATTTAAACCCTAATTACCCTAATCCTAAACCCTAATCTACGTCCTAAAACCTAAAACCCTAACCCGAAACCCTAAACTAGTTTTAAAACCCTAATTTCATTTTAAAACCTAAACCTTAAACCTAAACCCTAATCCTAACAATAAAACCTTAATCCTAAACCCTAATCTATCCTAAACCTTAACCCTAACTCGAATTTAAAACCAAAAACCCTAACCCGAACCTAAATTCAAACCCGACACCCCTTTATTTCATTTTTGACCCATTTTAAACCAAGCTAGCATCCAAGCACCACCATGACCTCACTACTACATCACCACCAAGCACCTTACCCACCTCCTTGCCTCCTTGCTTGCTACAATACTTGGTTACCAAGCAAACACCCCCTTCGTCACCTTTCTTGCAAACCGAACCCCCCACAACCCTTCCACCTTGCAAAGCTACACTCCTAGCTCTCCATACTCATCACCTAGCTGCCCTTAGTCATTCCCCTACAACCCTTGGCCACCACACCAAGAAAACTTGGCCACCAAGGGTGTTCGAGTACTATATATACGCATACATACACATACTTTTCAAACACACCTCAAATCTTCATCACAAACACAAATGGAGTTCTAAATCAGACCAAGAAGGATAAAAAAGCCTTAAGATTAGAATTGAAGCCAAGAATCAAGAAAAAGAAGCCCTTGAAGTTATTTTCTAGGCGTACGGATCCAAATAATCTCATACGACCCATATAAGCTCAAGTAAGCTCAAAATCTTGTTCAATAAACTCATAATCTGTTTTAGAATATTCATAAGACTCCTAAGATCCTATATGAACTCTTGTTTGAGCCTTGAATCCTCAAACCCATGCATTTTTTGTTAAAACCCTAAAAACGACCCGTTTTGATTTTCTAGCTAACGAATCCTTTTCTAAACTGTTGTTACGTTAGAACATCTTTTTAGCTTATTCTAATAAGCCATGACCTGCAAAACTCTTTTTGATTTCAAAAATATCAAAATTATGAATTTTGGACTTGATTTGCAAATGTTTTCATGCATCGGGGTATATATCGTAACTTTCTGAAATTTATAACTAGAGGGACGGAAAATGTCATTTTCCTAAAGCTATAACTACAAGGGGCTGTCTTGCCAAGTTCTAAAGTTAAAGGTTTAAATTACATATACTTTATATATAAAGGACTAAATTTGTAAAAGTTTATAAATCAAGGGTATTTATTGCCATTTTTGCAAACTTAAAAATATAAAATATAATATTTTTATATAAATTATAAAAATATATATTAATATTATAAGACTCAATTTTATTAAAACCCGATACATTTATCGCTATTAATCATCGATCGACGCATTATAAATCAATTACGTTATATATCTAACGTAATTTATCATCGACTAGCTTTTGAAGAAACTTAAAATCTTATCGTATCACGTTACTAGGAAATTTCATGTGAGGGATTCCATTTGGGTATTTGTTTTGACGAGTTCGATGGGTTTATGATTTAAAGTGCCCTGGCTCCTCAAACGATACTGCATGACCTCTGAATTATGATAGCCCAAATAGTGATACAATAATTCCATAAATTAATAAATCAAATATGTATGTTAAACTCTGTAAAGTTTTGAAACCTAAACTATCAAACTAAGACTTGACATATTACCCCAGGTTGCGTTACGAGACCGTTACTTTCACTTGGTATACTTTTGACATCAATCAGATTTCCCTGTTAAGGTGAGTTCATAGCCTCACATTTTAAATCTTCTAATGTTTTCATAAACCCGCGAGGGGGATACATGCTATAAACCATGAATACAAGTGTTTTCCAACTGTATGCTATCCTGATATATTATTGCCTAAGTCCTTACTTTTGCCATTAAGACCCCACTATCATGAACCGTTGATTACTTTTCGGAGTAAGCGCGAATGCTATGAATAAATATATTTGGGACTGAACTCCCCCGTAGGTGTACCTATACTTTCTGGTAACCAAACGCACTTTATTTGAATCACTATGCGGGTGTTTGGCAAAGGCACCCGTTGGGGCAACTTCTTGTGATTATTGATTATCTCAAGGTCTCGGTGTCATGAGCTTAGGAAAATAATATTGTTTTCTATAATAATTATACTCATTGCAATTATTACACTTATGGGTGTATAACAATGTAACCCACTATTGAACTTGTATTCAAATTGTTTAACATAAACCTATGAATTTCACTTAACCTTTGTGTTGATTTTTTAGCATGTTTATCTCAGGTAACTGAGCATCTTATGGCACGGAGTGGCACGGACTTGAAGATGGCTAAACTGTTATCATTCAAACTTTATGTTTCTAGATTTTGGGATATCTCTTCTTGTAAAACTCTGATGAATAAATGAATGATAACTAAATTTTACAAAAACGTTTCTTTACGAGTCGTTTTCTATGAATATGACTGTTGTACTATAAAATAATACCCCAGATTAGCTTCCGCTGCTATATTTGTCAAAATGGGGGTGTTATATATATGCTAACAATCCAAGACATAACATCCCCGCTAGTCAATCACAATATGTCACTTACACATCTAAAGGGCCTACCAGCTGGAGTACTATATTAGGGCGAACCACACAGAACCTTGCATGCCAAATACAGTACATGCAAGTACCACACAGAACCTTACATGCCAAACACAGTACATGCAAGTACCACATAGAACCTTGCCATGCCAAACACAGTACATGCAAGTAAATCAACACATATTATTTACATAACAGTCATAAGCACATATCTTGTCCCAAAAACAAAACCACATTTCACACAGATCAATTCAAAACATTTCAAAACACATTTGAGTATCATTTTCCCCCAACGAAAAAACCAGTAAAAAGTGGGGCTACGAGAACTCACCTCAATCCGCAATCAAAGCAACCACACAGTCTCAAATAAGGCAGAACACAAACAATCTCTACGCAAGCGCACAATGTACCCGAAAACGACCTGATTAATACTCAAAATCAATACTCGTACAAAATTATCTTATTGTACAAGTGTTCGCCTTAACTCACGCAAAATCCTCATTTTTCATCCCAAAATCCCATTTCCAATTCATATCATTCCAACTCGTTATCTCAAATCTTTAATTTATTACAAACCCATCTTCTTATTACTAAGACTTTATCTTGTTATCAACACTTTATCTCATATTATGGTTGTGTGGTAATTACGAGAAAACTACTCAAAAACACTTGGGCAAAGGTGCGACATAAATACAACAAAGCTTAAACACTTCAGATCGTTGAACGATACAATCGACCAAAATACTCGGCGAGAAAACCGACCAAAAGGAATAAGCGAGAGAGCTCAAAATTTAAAGACAAATAATCCGCATTTCCGAAATCCATACGCTATTTCTAAATATAAACTTTTTACGAAAAATTTCGACCATGACCCGTAGGGTTTTTTTTTTTTTGGTGTTTTTTTTTTTTTTTTGTTACAATTTTTTCCAAAGTCAAAACCTTAATTTCCAAACACTTTTCACAATTCGACACTTTTCGACAAAATTTCAAAATTTCAAACTTTAACGTTCACCAAAACGTTTTCCCTAAAATAACGATCAAAATCACATCGTAAATACTTTTCGCTTTTAAAAAGTCCACCAAAACTCTCAAAATGACCAATTATCGCTTATTGGGCATCAAGTCCCAACAAAGGTCCATTAGGACATGTATAAGTCCAAAATTCTATTTAAGTCTAAAACCAAGGTCCATTTACATATATAAGTATATATTTATATGTAGAAATAATCTGGACTACAATAAGCCCTCCCATTAAGTCGCGGCTCAAATAGACTTATTGGGCCATGAGTCCATAAACTCCAAAATACGTATATTAAGCTTAAAATAAGCTAATAAGCTACGTATCGCTTTCGGTTACTACCATAAGCCTCAAAAATAGTCCACGAACATACGCCATAACATGATATAGTCAAAAATCATTTCCCTTGTGTTAACCACACAAGCCGTGAGCTATAAGCTTAAAATAAGCCAATATATAGCTTAAAAATAAGCCCGAATAAGCTATACAAGATACTATAAAAAATAAGCATTCTAGCATCATATATTATTCAACCATCACGACCACAACATCAAAACTACAAAAACCCTCTTTTTCTTTCTTTTATTACACGAACCAAACACACCCTTTTCTTTCGTTTCGCTTCCAAAAATCAATTTTCACAACGATCAACTTGTACAACTAACATCTATGCATCAAAATAAACCCAAAAGGACAAACAAAATTTAAATTTGAAAACTTACAAGAAAATCTTCAAATTTGTAGATTTCGACACGAACCGGACAACCCAAACGTTGTTTAAATGAATAACCAAACACTAGAATCAACCCCAAATATTTATGTCTTCATGTTTTCTTGATCAAAGTTCAAAAATTATGAGTGTGTGTGTGTATAGGTGCGGACGAACCACAAGAGAAGAGAAAAGAGAGATATTTTTTTTGATGTCAAATTGAAAATGAAGGAAATGGTCTAGTGATGGGAATATAAGTGTACACTCTTGGACACAACTCCTAAAAACTAGCCATGTTGTTCCCTACTCCTCCCATAACCGGCCAAGGGTATCCAATGGGTGTCGTCCAATTCTTGTCGTGTCCGAAACACTTAAAAGCTCGTAAACGTTAACCGTAAAAATTAACCCAAAATTTAATTAGCATTTTTATCACTTAAAAATACTTTTCCATTAACTTAGAGTATTCACTTGTCATATTTACACTTTAAACCCTCTAAAATTCAATTTGGACATTAACGGACGTGTCAGACTCGTTTTTTTGGCATTTCTCAAAATTCACGGCTCAAACCACCCTGAATACACATAACACAATAATACCTTCAAAAGAGATTATAATCATAAAAACTACAAACATCACATATCACATAAAATCCATCACGTCAACATGGTACAAAATCTGAATAAACTGACAAAAGTCAAATATTCAAAGGACTATTAATGAAATATTCAAAACAAAAAAAAGGAAAAGGTTAAAGGGAAATACAACTTTAGCACTTTAAGCATTAGCAACTGAAAATTTAACTTAAACTAACAGGGTAGGTCAGGGTGGTAAGTGTTAACAAAAAAAATAGTTGGTGAATCCTAAAGGCGATTGCTCTACGGTTTTTTAGTGTATCAATCACTCTAAAGATGAGAGTGGAAAAAGGGTTTAAACTAAGGTTAACTAACTCGATGTAGTTATGTTAATAATCAACATGTAAAGCGATTTGGTGTATCCTAAAATTTACCATTTTAAACAAGTTACTCCATCTAAATCTGTGAGTACTCATCAATGTGGTCTCGAGGTGATAAACCAAGTCAATTCTAGAAACGGAAAGGTTAAATCCTCATAATATCTAACAAGGGTTATTGTGTGTGGGTTATGTATCAAGTAATTTCACAAAAGTATGCTTGAATTTTTTTTAATTTGAGCATAATTTAAGCATTTTAGTGTGAAAAATAGGACAAGTAAACATTCTAATTCCATCCCCCCACTTGAATTATACAACGTCCTCGTTGTATATGTAAAACATTAAATACGGGAATTTAAAAAGAATTAGAATGAGAAACTCCCCTGATATTTGCTCGGTAGATTTTCCATGTTGTGTTTATGAGCAATAATTCGTGTGTTGAACAGCCGTCTTGAGGTTTCAAGACTCCAACACTTCAAGATTTCTAGATTTGTAAATTCTCCACCAATATTCGTCGATATATCCATCACGAGGTCCTGTGTAAAATATAGTAAAAATAGGTGCATTCCTATCTTGGTATCTACTGTTAATTTAAACTAAACTAAAACAAACTAAATATGGGTCAGACTGTGGATACGGCGTATCAAACAGATGAATACGACGTATTCGCAGAACTGACAATAATGTTTTTAAAGTGCATAAAAAATAAAGACTGATAACGTCCAGACATTCAATACGCCATATGGTATGGGGCGGATACGCCGTATTGAAGTCTGGGAAGACAGACTCGATAACAAAATTAAATAACATTCCGGGTTGTCTCGTGGGAAGCACTTTTGTTTATAGCGAAGTCTTTAAGTTAGACTTTTCTTCAGCTTCCTTTCTACTCCAACTCATGCACACTAATGTGCCCGCGTGTGAGCCATTCTTCTATTGACGGAACTCGGATAAAGTCGGGTCCTAGATTTAAAACTCCTTTATATAGCCCCTTAAGCTTTTGGTATGCATGCGAGATTCCGTATATCTTATCTTTCTCACTTACCTTTAGTAACAGTGGTATCTTGTTGCATTGTTCATTAGTGTGGTGTTTAAACTTTGGATGTGATCGCACAATTTGGTAAGTTACTTCATTATCACCATTGTAAAGGGTAATAATCCCTTCAAACCGTTTTGTTTTAATCCTAACTTCTCTCAAGAATGGTTCGCCAAAAATAATATCGCCCATTTCATTATCACGATAAGCATCCATATTCTCTAAAACTGCAAAGTCAGTCATAACAAAAAAATTCCAACAAAGATAGGCACATTCATTAAGGATCGTACAACATTATTCCCTTTGTACACCATCATATTTTTCATTATTGAATTATGAAATTTTCTTGACATCATGTTGACATACAATAATAGGAAAAAATTAGCGTGAGTAAATTCAAATCCTATCATGCATGAAAACTTTAAGTTGTGAGCACAATCTATATAGATCTTCTTATCATCATCATAATAACTAGGGTAATCATCTATTTCAGTATCAAGATCTTCATCCCTAGTTCTAAATTCCTCAATTACCTCACTTTCCTCAATGATGGGCATTAAATAATCTCCTTGATTTCTTCTAAGCTCAAATAGTTTATTTAGATCATTTAATTCAATGTAATCTTTCGAGAAATGGTCTAATGATCTATTTAACACCAAAGTCTCTCCAAATGCAGCATATCTTAGGGTAATCTTACAAAATTACATATGATCTCTCAAGATTTTGCATATCAAAATCTAGATTTGGTTACTGTAGGTAGGAGGTTCCCTTAAAGAACACTGGCCGATTTCATTCTGCAATACAACCAGTAGAACTGGGCTACAATACAAGATTTTTGGCTATAAATACCAAGCCATTTCTCATGTTTTACTCACCCCTTTCCAACTGAAAACTCTCTAATCTATTGATCATTCTTCTCTTATTAGTTCTTGTTTAGTTTCTTTTAGCATTTGTAGGTAATTCTCTTCAAGGAATAAATTTGCAAACACCCCTTTCAGACGATCAACCTCCAAGTGTCTTGTTTTGCATCTCCATTTCATTGTCAAGATCCTACCTCTGATTCTTGTACATCATATAATAGTTATAGTTATATTCATCCTCTTTGTAAACCAAGAGTAGTAATATTGGTGTGATTCTATCGTGTGAAGAATCTGATATTTAGCTTTGTACCGTTAAAAGGTGTAAGCAACATTGTGAGGCTTCTTCGCCGATTGAAAGAAGTTTGGTGATTAGTGTTTACAAACTCTCGAGTAGGTGACTCAGGGGCACAGTGTGAAGTGTTGTGTGACGGCAAAATCTATCCTGTTGAAAGAGATCTAATGCACCCAAATACGTGAGAGACCGTGTCACTAAGTCTCTGCTTAAAGTAAATAGTGGTATAGGGCAAGGAAGGTGTCCTTGTAGCCGAACCACTATAAACGCTTGCGTCTTGGTTCTTTCTTTCTAACTTTTTACTTTCTTGCATTACATTCATTCTCAAACCAAACATCAATATTGTGCAAACTTCACATAAGATCACAACAAAAATTTTGAAAAATAAATCTTAAAAAAAGAAAACTATTCAAACCCCCTTCTAGTTTTCCACATTATTAATCAAAATGTCTTCATCTTGAATATACGTTACAACCGATCAATATAAACATTAACTTATGTTGGATAAACTAAGAGAAATATTGAAGACCGATAAAACTATCTCCTTTGCGTATAAAATAATATATGGACTCATTTTTTATACTTCATCCGTCCCTAAATAAGTGTTCTGTTTTAACTTTTAAAGTCTTTCGTTTTCAATTTGACCTTAACTTATTTTGTTTGTGTTATATAATACTTGATGAAAATTTTACCAATGAAAATACATTTAAATCATAACCGATTCATATATTTTTCATCAAGTATTATATAACACACACAAAAATAGTTAAGATCAAAATTAAAAAAAACTTTAAAAATCTAAATAAAACAATTATTTAAAAGGAAAATTCCAATTATAGCCCAAAACCCTCCAAAAAAGCCCACTCTAGCTCTTCTAAAATGTTTTTCCATTTCTAGACCATGGCAACTTGGCATTAGGGCAACTTAAGAAGAATGTGCCATGTGTCTATTTTTTAATATTAAAGGACAAAATGTGTAAGGTATTTGTAAAGTATGTGTAAGGTATATGTACCTTAATGTTTTTAGGGAAACTACTACTTTTTGGGCAACTAAAAATAGAGCGACTGGTTTTTTGGTCTTTTTACCCATACACTTTATTTATAAATATGTGCAACTTGTACTTATAGGCAACTTATACTTCAGGGCAACCAATTTTATAATATGAATTTTGTACTCAGTATTTTAGATTTTTTTAAAATAAACCAAAAATACATACACACACTAAATAAAAAACACACACCAAACTCTTCTTCTTCTTCTACCCCTCACCTTGAAATTAAAACACACACCTAACACCATGATCACATCCTAATTTACCATGTCTGGACCTTATACCCCCATGCTCACCTCGGTTATTGATTTTGATATGGCTGAATCTAATCAATTGTATGATGTAAAAATCTGTGTTAGGTCTAGTGTTAAGTTGCTTGAAGAAAATTAAACTTCTTTTGGAAAGGAATCCTAATCATGAAAGGTTATTTAGAAGAACTATTTTTGGGCGTTGGTTGGATATTTCATCGCACGACAATGATAACCATTTGATGCATTATGTCTTGCAACATCAGGTATATGTATCTGAGATTCCTTCTGATTGGTCTTCCCAATGACTATTCCTATTGGCGATCTTAGTTACAGGTTTGGGCGGAAGGTTTTGTTTGTTAAATCATTAGTTTTCGATTTGTATTGTGTCAGAAAAACATACCAAATCTAGTCCTTTTTGCCAGCGTGTCTTTCCTGAAAAAATAACAAAAAAGGTGTAAAGAAAGTAAAGTCGATTGAACTGCTGGGAGTTCTTAGACATAAAAAAACCTGGTTAGGTTTGTCTGACATGGATGCGGTAAGGGTTTGTCTCCTAATTGTTTGGGTAAGGAGGACAGGAATTACGTCCCTAGGCATTTAGTGTCTAGAGGATTTTGATAAGTAGGATGATTATCCTTGGGGTGAATACATGTGAGAAATTTTTTATAAAAGGACTGTGAATGTTGTAGCTATTCATCGGGAACATCATTTGAAACAGAAGAAGAAAAAACCAGACTACAATCGCACATATAATCTATATGGTTTTGCTTGGGCTTTCAAGGTTACTATTCTTAATACTTTAATCCTTTTATTGTTACAAATTTCGTACATTTGGTCATTTAGTAACTTTCACTTTTTGTTATTTATCTTATATAAGTACCTCTGGTTTTTTTATAAACAACAGCTAATATACGTGAATGACCCTTGTTTAGATATGAATTTTGGAGAGTTACCCAAAAAGCAGAATATGGTGGTCGAAAAGGAAAACACACCAGGATAATGTGTTACCGCATGGTATTGCTTGGTCAAATGTTACAAAGTTTGAGAAAAATGAGTATAATCGTCTATTTAGACCGGTAAACGGACATCTATCTTTATTTAAATAATGTATTTTTGTATTAAACATGAAGTTAAGCACTTTTGTTAATTAATTTCTTAGGATTCCAATCCAATTTTAGAGCTTTATGCAACTCCTTCAGAGACGAAGGAATCATGGTTTATTGCAAGTATTAATTTTATCAAGGGTTTGGTTGATGAATACATGAATGTTTCCTAAGATGAGGGTGCGTGTGTTGTCTTAGTCAATTGTGTTGATTTTCAACACAATCCTGTCTCAGCCAATTCTGTTTTGTCAGCCAATTCTCATGAAGGGTTAAATGATACAAGATTTGAAAAAAAATGATTAGCTTTTATTGGAAGGTGGGGACGGTATTTTGGATTTAGATAGAGGTGCAAAAAATCCTAATACTAACAAAGATAAATAGCCCACAATGGCTGAAATTCTTGCTCTTAGAAAGGAAGTTGCGTTGGTTAAGGGTGATGATGAAAGAATTACAAAGCTAGAGAGACCTTGGTGATCAATTGTTGTCATTAAGAATAGGAGGTTCATGTAATGATCGATGGTCGTCATCAACCTAAATTTTATTATAATTTAGTTTTTCTGAAGATACCCTCTTTAATTGTTACGTGTATAATGTTGTCATAAATGAATTATATTTTTTGAATTACAGTCAACATGCTCTCGTCATGATATCGATAATGTCAAAGTTGCCGATGATGGTATGCCAATTGACAATGCAGATGGAAACCATGATATCAGAATCGGTGTTCATAATGCTGTCAACCAAGGATTAGGTGGTTCGTCTAATGATCCCATGGTTTGCATCAAACCCTATATCATATATTTAAATAGTTTTAAACTATCCTATTTTTTATTTGTTACTTATACAATGTTGTCAGCAATTAATTATATTTTATAAATTGCAGTCATCATGCTCTCCTGTTGATATTGATAATGGCGAAGTTGCCGTTGTTGGTATGAGGATTGACAATTTCAAAGGGAAGAATGATATCCCAAATGATAATCATAATGCTGTCAACCAAGGATTTGGTGGTTCTGCTAATGATCCAATGGTTTGTATCAACCTATATCATATTAAATAGTTTTAAACAATGTCATTTTGTATTTGTTACTTGTATAATTTTATCACCAAAATTACACATTTTTTTGTGGGATTGCAGTATCATGCTCTCGTGTTGATATGGGGATAATGTGGAAGTTGCTTGTTCTGGGATGGATTTAAACAAGTAGATGGGATTATGAATGATACCCAAACCTTATCATAATTATTCAACCATGGGAAAAGGTTGGTCCGGCTATGATTCCATGGTTCGTATCAATCTATATCATATTTACGTGTTTTAAAGTATCCCATTTATCTTTTTTACTTTTGTTAGTTTTTGACAAATGAATTCTATGTTTTCTTTTACAGTCAACATGCTCTCTTACTGATATGGATAATGGCGAAGTCGCCTGTGATGGTATGGTAATTGACAAGGCATATGGGAAGAATGAGTATACTTATTCTCAACGTGCGCTTTCCACATTGGATGTTCTAATAAAAGCATTGGATTATGCGAATGATAATCCGGGAATTGATGTCCTACAACATGATAATGATGTTGATCATTCTGTAGCTAAACTAAATCAGCATCCCACAGCTGATATTCATGTTGAGCCCGTTCATGTATGTATATACATTTAAATTTAAATTACCTTCTTTATTTATAATCCTTTTATTTTCCTAATTATATAAGTTAAATATGTCAGGTTTATGATTTTGCGGATGACTACATGTCTGTCTTGAATGATGAAGAGCACGAGGAAGAGCATGATGCTAAGTATTCTTTAGTTGAAATGAATTTAATAGATGAAGAGGAGAAATTGATAGTCAAAGACCCAACTGTAAAACAACATGTTGATGCCTTTATTGATGAACATGAAGATAAAACAACTGTGTTGCAAGAAAATGTTAAGGCATCTTCATTTTGTGACTTGGTTTGACTTGTACGTGTACTTCGTTATCATTGATTTTACCTAACTATAAGATAAATTTCAATATCAGCATGAAAGTAACAAGTCGCAGTACTTCAATGTGGTTAAAGATGATTACAAACCTTGCTTAGCCAGTGTTTTTTCCAATGTCAAACCAAAGAGGAAGAAGTGTGGTGTAGAAAGAAACTATGTGTTAAGGTTTGTTGAAGAAAGAAAGAAGAGGCTGGCTATGTCACTCGATTCTCCGTTTGGTCAACAAGCAACTACTACTATTAGGAATACGAAAAGTATCGGTTACTTCCAATATAGATAGTCGTAGCTCGTAGATTAATCATATGTAATGTTATTAAGCTAACTGGGCCAAAGACACATGAAAAGCCCATGACTAAGCCCATGGCCGGTTATAGCTTGATGTATTTATACCTTCTCCACGCATGGAGAGGGTGTTGGTTGTTCATTTTCTCATATAGTAATCTAGTTGTTCTTTCTTTATTTATCTCTCTAAGTGTTCATCCAACCACCTCTTTCTCTCTCTAAAACCCTAAACGAATCCCATACTATATGTGTTAAGATATTCTACAATTGGTATCAAGAGACATGGGGTGTTTGTGAAGGTTTTGTGTGTGTTGTTAACCTTTGTTTACTCGTGCATCTTGGTATGGAACCATTCAAAGAGTTTTCACTTTTTGAGGGTTTAAAAACTATAAAGCTTTAAACTTTCTTCATTATTTATCTTAGTTTAGGCTAGAAGTACAAAAAAATATTTGAAAAACCATCAAAAACTTCATCTTTTTTAGTTTTTTTGGTTAAATAAAGGGTTTTGTACCAAGAATCTTGATTTCAAATTTTTTCATGTCAAAAACATTAAAGTTTGTTGTTTTTAAAGGTTATAGTCTTAGATTAGGTAAGAAGTACAAGAAATATAAGATAAAAACTCAAAAAAGTTGTCTTTTAAGACTTTTTGTTTTTCGAATGTTTCGAAGTGTATTGTGGGAATTATACGTGTAGGCGAGTTATACGTGTTTTCTCTTCAGGCGATTTATACGTAAATTTACTCAGGCGAATTATACGTTCTTGACCTAAGGCGATTTATACGTTCTCTCCAAAGGCTAATTATACGTTTTCTCTAAAGGAGATTTATACGTTTTTCTCCAAAGGCGATTTATACGTTTTTTCTCCTAAGGCGATTTATACGTATATTGTTTAGGCGATTTATACGTGTTTATTTACTCAGGCGATTTATACGTTTTCTCCAAAGGCGATTTATACGTATATTGTTCAAGCGATTTATACGTGTTTATTTACTCAGGCGATTTATACGTTCATTCCAAAGGCGATTTATACATCATCTTTAGGCGATTTATTTAATCATTTGCTTGGGAGATTTATACGTTTTGCTTTGGAAAAGTTTTGCACTTTCATTAGGTGAATTATAAGTTGTTTCTTTTGTTTTGTAAAATAATGTATTAAAAACTTGATTTCCCAGTTTTATCAAGAATTGTAAAATCCTGTGTATTCCAAAGACTCAATTTCATTAATCAAACCTCACTTTAACACAACAACCTCCAATCACTGTATGATCATCTTTTATCTTATCACATTAAAATGGATTCAATTATTTCACTTGGACAAAAGAATACTCTTGCTAAGTACATGATACTCTCCGGTGCTGACAATCGTCCACCAATGTTGGACAAGGACCTGTATGATTCTTGGAAAAGTAGAATGGAATTATAGATGCAAAACAGAGAGCACAAAATAATGATACTTGAATCAGTTGAAAACAGTCCACTCATTTGGCCTACTATTGAAGAGAATGGGGTGACCAGAACAAAGAAATATGTGAATTGTCTACTGTTGAGAAAATTCATGATGACTGTGATATAAAGGCAACCAATATCATTCTTCAAGGTCTACCAGCTGATATCTATTCACTTGTTAATCATCATAGAGTCGCCAAGGATTTATGGGAGATAGTTCAATTACTGATGCAAAGTACCTCTTTGACTAAGCAGGAAAGAGAGTGTAAACTGTATGATGCATTTGATAAGTTTACTCACATCAAGGGGGAATCACTTCATAAGTATTACTTGAGATTCACTCAGCTGATTAACAACATGAACATCTACAACATGAAAATGGAACAATTTCAAGTTAATATCAAGTTCTTAAGCAATCTTCCACCTGAATGGAGTAAGAGTTTGGTGATGATGTCAAGCTTGTAAAATGATTTGCATCTACAAACTTTGATATGCTTTATGGCATATCATTGAACAACCACAAACTCATGCCAATGTAGTATGTCTTCTGCTTGTCAGTGAACGCAATCAAGATCCACTTGCATTTGTTGCAAATCAGCAGATGACACCACCTCACTTCAACACTTGTCAGTCTTCATACAACAATCCTTAGCTTCAACAACAGTTTCCACCATCTCAGTATGGTTCAATTCATCCCAATCAGTATTCTATCTACTTATCCATCACAACATCAATTTAATCAATTTCATACGTTCAACATCAATCCATTATCAGTCTCAATTGAATCATCAAACTCATCCGTTCCACGAATTACTTATCAATCACCTCCAGTTTCTATACAACCGATGACTGAGTCACCTCTTGTGGACTTAGGTTTTGTTGTTCCTATATTCTCTCCAAGAGATGATACTATTGCCTTGTCTACAACAAGGCAAAAACTTTATATTAGTTGTCAGCTTCCTTAAGGTTCCCCTCAACCAAAAATCAACTTGGAACTTCATTAAATCCAAGAAACTAAGCCACTATTCAATATGGCAGGGTCACAGTTGCAACAGTTTAGGGGGAGACAAGGTCAAAGTTATTCTGATACTGGTTATAAGAGTAATGCTACTAGTTCTGGGGGAAACAATGCAAGTGGACAGGCAAGGGTTGTTAAATGCTACAACTGTCAAGGTGAAGGACATATGGCTAGGCAATGCACTCAGCCTAAGCGACCAAAGAATGCAGCATGATTTAAGGATAAAGCAATGTTAGCTGAAGCTTAGAAGCTGGACAAATTTTGGATGAAGAGCAACTCGTATTTCTTGCAGATCCAGGGGTTCCAAATGGTCAATTTGTTCAGACAATCATTCCAAACAATGCTGCTTTTCAGACTGAGGATCTTGATACTTATTATTCTGACTGTGATGATATCTCAAATGCAAAAGCGGTTCTCATGGACAATATTTCCAACTATGGTCTTGACAATTATCTAGAGGTAGTCAGTTGTTTCTCTGGATATCTTGATTCGGATGTTCAAACACATATGACCAAAAGAACCGCTCTCAGTCTTGATATTTTGTTAGTAAGTCTTTGGGTACAGTGAGATTTGGGAACGACCATATTGAATGGATTATTGTGGTTTGGTGACTGTCAGCTAGGAATGTTTCTATTCAAGAGGTATAATTCGTCGAGGGGCTTGGGACATAAAACTTGTTTTCTGTCGGTTATTTTTTGCAACACGGTCTGAAGTCGCATTTCAAAAAAAAATACTTGCTTTATTATAATTTAGAAGGTGTTGATTACTTTCCGATCCGTGACACAAATTTGTACACATTTTCTCTGATGACAGTGTTTAAATCATATCCGATCTGTTTTTTCTATCATGACCATAGACTAAGTGCTAGTTATAGCAATGTCTTTTATCTCATTTTAATTCTGTACTCTTAACCAGCTAGCTAAAGACGGTCTTGACACGAAGGCATTCAAAGGGACTAAAATTTCGGGAAAGATCATCGGTTTCAGAATGTTGCATTAGGAAAAAAAGCAATAAAATCCTCTCATCAACCCAAAGATGAAAGGAAACTAACAAGGCGAGAAAACATATCCTTCACGCTCGCCCATATGATTGTGTCGGTCCGATGAGTGTGGCGAGTAGTAAACGAGAAAAAGGCATATCTTAGTGATTGTCGACGATTACTCAAGATTTACTTGGGTCAAATTTTTGAGAACAAAAGATGAAGCTCCTGAGGCCATCATTAAATGCATCAAAAATATTCAAGTTCGTTTGAATGCCACCGTCCGTAATGTTCGAACAGATAATGGAACCGAATTTGTCAATAGTACACTTTGTGAATTTTATGAAAATATTGGCATCTCGCATCAGACATCTATTGATCGCACTTCTCAGCAGAACGTACGTTGTTCCGAACGGCGAAATATTTGAACTCTTGTTAGAGCTTGCTGTACAATGTATATTATTCTAAATCTCCATTATTTTTATAGGCCAAAGCAATCAATACAGCCTGTTACACCCAAAACCGTTCATTAAATCGCCTTCGATACAACAAAACTCCATATGAGCTTATGCAAGATAAGAAACGGATTTATCATTCTTTATGTCTTTGGTTGCACTCTGTTATCCTACCAATGACAATGACGACCTGGGTAAATTAGATGCAAAAGCTGACATTAGTATTTTCGTTGGTTACGCGCCCACAAAGAAAGCGTTTAGAATCTACAACAAAAGAACCCGGAAAATTATTAAAACAATTCATGTGACATGGATGAGTGACAGCAATGGCTTCTGAACATTCAGTTCAGACCCGGGGCTTCATGCTTTTTGACTCCTGGAACATCCTAGTTCATGACTCATTCCAAAAGCACTGTTTCTCAACAACTTTATTCCACCATAAACAGAGAAGATTGGGATCTTTGTTTAATACCTATGTTTGATGAATACTTCAATTCTTCATCAATTAATGTTTCTCCAGTTCTAGTCGCTGCTGCACCAAGAGCTGTGGTTTTATCCGATTCTCCTGTGTCAACTTCTATTGACCAGGATGCTCCATCAACAAGTATTCCATCAACACAAGAACTAGAACATTCTTTAATACATTTCTCTAGGTGGTTTTGAAAAAAACACCAAAAACACCAATGTTTCGTGATGATCTACTTCATGAAGACTTGACTTCTCAAGGATCATCATCGAATGTGAGACAAACCCACACTCTATTTGAACACCTTGGTAAATGGACTAAGGATCATCCTATAGCAAAGGTAATCAGAGATCCTTCTCGCTCTGTCTCTACGAGAAAGCAACTCCAAACTGACGCCATGTGGTGTTATTTTGATGCCTTCCTAACTTTGTAGAACCAAAGAAACTTACAAAACAAAGCATGACTGAACCGTTTTGGATCGATGCAATGCAAGAAGAAATTCATGAATTTTAAAGACTAGAAGTTTGGGAATTGGTGTCGTATCCAGATAAAGTGTTATTGATCAAACTAAAATGGATTTATAAGGTCAAGACAGATGAATTTGGTATGTGGTTATACTAAGAATAAGGCTAGAATAGTTGCTTAAGGATTCAGTCATGAAGTAGGGAATCAATTAGAAGGAATAATTGGCTCCCGGTTGCTAGAATATAGGCCATCCGTATCTTCGTAGCATTTGAGCTAATAAAGTATTATGACGATCTACCAATTATGGACACGTAATAACGGCTTTCTTAAAAGGCGAGCTCAAAAGAAGAGGTTAAGTTTCTCAACAAGATTGGTATTTGTTGATATGGTTTACCCTATCGCATGTGTTAACAAGCTTTAATAAGGCTTTTACACGCGCTCACTACTCTCTACCAGGCACCCGACTCAATCGGTAATTAACGCAACACCCCCCCCCCCCCCTCCCTTTCCCCTCAACCCCCCCCCCCCCCCCTTCCTCTCAAAACAAGCAAACGTGCATGTGACGGACATGCTGTCAACCTTCTTAATCTCACAACATTTCTCCAAAGGTGTAGTTGATCTAACACTCTTCACACGGCAAGATGGAACGACTTATTACTGGTAAAAATTTATGTTGACGATATAATATTTGCATCCACTAATACTTCCATGTGTAATGAGTTTTCTAATTAGATGACCACTAAGTTCAAGATGTCAATGATGGGGCAGATGTCATTCTTTTTAGGATTACAAATTTCTCAAAGTCCTAGAGGCATCTTTATAAACCAATCTAAATAGCTTTCCGTAATGTTAAAAATTATGGTATGCTAACTAGTGTTTCTGTAGACCACACTTTGGTAGTAGAAAGAGTAAACTGGATGAAGATCTACAGGAGAAACCAGTTGATGCTACACTTTACCGTGGCATGATTGGATCCCTCATGTATCTGACATCCAGTAGACCAGACCTTATTTATGCAGTATGCTTATGTGCCTGGTATCAGGTAAAGCCTACCAAAAAGCACTTAAATGTGGTTAAACGGATCTTTCAATACCTAAAGGGAACCATTAACATGGGTCTATTGTACTCGAAGGATACTGATATGTCTCTGACAGCATATGCAGATGCAGATCACGCGGGGTGTCAGGACACTAGACGTAGTACATCAGGAAGTGCTTAATTCTTAGGTGATAAACTTGTTAGTTGGTCTTCAAAGAAGCAAAAGTGCATTGCCATCTTGAGTACAGAGGCGGAATATATTGCCTTATCTGGGTGTTGTGCTCAAATCTTATGGATGCGTTCACAGCTAACAGATTGTGGTTTTCAATTCAATAAGATTCATCTGTACTGCCACAACAAAAGTATGATTGCTCTATGCTGCAACAATGTACAACACTCAAGAGCCAAGCACATTGATGTACGATACTATTTTACAAAGGAGCAAGGGGAGAATGGAACTCTACTTTGTTCGGACGGAATATCAATTGGCTGACATCTTTACAAAACCCTTGCCAAGAGAAAGATTCAATTTCTTGATCGAGAAGCTAGGTATGAGAAGCATGTCTCCGAAAATGCTAAAACGTTTGACAGAGAAATGGACAAGTGATGGTGGTAACTCATATCCTGTATCATATGTACATAAGAAAACATAAAAACACAAAAAAAAAAATTCTTTTATATAATTTTTTCAAAAAAAGAAAATAAAAAATCAAAAAAATATAAAAATATGTATCTCTGGCATGTCTTCTGAAAATCGATAACATTCATGGCCTTAGAAATGTCATTCAATAATGATACGAGGCTCTAAATGAAGGTTCGGCAGAAGTTTCAAAAGCTTTTAAAATATGCCAAAAAATGGCTTGCTATTTTTTCTGATTAGCAACCTGGTCATTCATCTTAAGGCAAGTATTTTCAAAAAGTAAACTTGAACTACTCAACGGGACTTTATTCTTGGGCGATGGTATACTTTAGGACATGCATAAGGATTTGTGATTACTTTGCATCAATAACTCGTGCTTCTTATATTCCATAAGTGTACGTTCGTAAGTGCGCTTATGTATCTAAATAAGAGAAATCTTATTTATTGGGTGTTGATTTTCAAAAATAATATAATCATCTTCAGGAATTCATCAGAAAAATTATTTTCAAAGACATTTAACCACTCAAACAACGACTACAACTCTTTAAATAGAAAACGGGTCATTGTTTGAGGGGGAGAAAATATCAAATATCTTCTTCATAATCAATTTGGATAAAAGGAAAGGGTTTTAAACATATAATGGGTGAAATAATTAAAGGGAAGTTAATAAATTTTAACTCAATAGGGCTTTATGGTTATGTGTTTAATTCTTTTAAGGGTATGATTGCAAAAATGAGAGATCTTTTTCTTGATTCAATTAACCGGTTTGGGACCTAGAGTTTTGCCATTAGTGAAACTACTTTTTACCTTAAGCTAAATTAATTAGGAAAATAGAATCTCTAGTAAACCTTAGGGGGCATTTATGCCAAAACCCAAAAGTTTTAAACATAAACACCCCTTTGCCATCTTTCCCACACTCGTCTTACACACATAAACCTTAAACCTCCATTACATATTTCTAAGACTTCAAGAACTTGCTCTATCTTCATTATAATAAAAAGGTACACTTGTTTTAATGTTAAACACCTATATATATAAACTAAACGTGGGAATTTTGCTCGTTAAAAAACCTTAAAATGATCCATAACTTTCTCACTTGAAAGTGCTTGAAACATTAAATTGATTAAGGGGTTTTGGTCCTAAAGGGGTCTAGAACATGTACCTGTAACAGGTTTTAATGTGGTTAACATATGCTTGTGTAATGAACAATTCTTGTCTTCGATAATTTAGGAATGGGTCAAAAACGTGTAAAAGTTCATGTGTTTGTGTTCAAGAATGATAAACTAAGTGCGTGTGAGTGTTTGCTTGATTCTAAACATGTTTAACTTCAAAAAGTTAGGTTATTTGGGTTTTTTGTGTTCTTATGGGTCGAACTAGACATAAGTCAAAATTTTAGTGGTTAATTCATGAGTTAAATGTGTTAAAATGTTTTATAGATGCTATGTGTTCATGTTAAGTTAGATAGTGATGCTTGAAAAGGTGTAAAATGCTGGTGTATGTGTTACACAGGCAAACTATACATGTTAATGCAGGCGAATTATACACTAGTTGTTAACACAGGCGAACTATACATGTTAACGTAGGCGAATTATACACTAATGATAACACAGGAGAATTATACATGTATTCATAGGCGAACTATACATTAGTGCTAATGCAGGAGAAGTATACACAGATACATAGGCGAACTATACATGTGGCTCAATACAGGCGAATTATACAGAGTTGAACAGGCGAACTATACGCATGAGTCTAACACAGGTGAATTATACACATACTTATGGCGAATTATACATGATTTTTGATAGACCTGTAATCCCCCTCCCCGATTGTTGAATTTTGAATTAATCTCGTAATCTTAGTGATTAATTTAGGTCTAGTTTCTCCTTAGAAATCTTTAGTGATTGCCTTGGATTTTTTTATAAATTGCCTATAGTTAGTGTGTTGTATGATTATGTGTTTCTCCTGGTCTCATGTGTGTTAATATTTTGCCTAGTATCTGTGTGCATAATTCCTAGTGTAAATCAGACTTGCATCTATAATCATTCGTCATGATCTAGATTGTCTTTCAGTGATATATATATTTTCTTGTATATGAACTGTATGTGACAAATCTTAGCAGAATCATGTCTTCCATTACTGCTCAACAAACCAAACTTGATCTGGAACTTGTTCCCAAGGAGAAAATACTTAAGATTGGGAAATGCAATGGAAGACTCAATCCTAGAAAGATATAGAGAGAACCCACATTTCAAGTCGTTCTGGATGCTCTTGCTCTCACTCCATGCTACTCTGCATTTCTCATCACTGCAGATGTTCCAGAAGTTTACATGCATCAATTCTGGGATTCAGTTTACAAGCATGACACTTTCTACAGATTCAAAATGGACAAAAGAAAGAGATTTAAACTCAATCTGGAAATCTTCAGAGATATCTTTAAGATCTGCCCTAGAGTACAGGGTCAAGACTGTGTGCACTTCTACGTGCTGATGAAGAAATTGTGCCTTTCTTAAGAGATCTTGGTCACACTGAGGAAATCAATTCACTCAATGATGTTGTTGTTGATCAGATGCATCAACCCTGGAGAACTTTTGCTGCTCTCATTAACAGAAGTTTATCTGGAAAGACAACTGGTCTTGACAAGCTTCGTCTCTCCAGAGCACAAATCCTTTAGGGTATGTACCATCAGAAGAATGTGGACTATGTTGAACTACTTTGGGAAGATTTCATTTACCAGATTGACAACAAAGCCTACAAAAAGCAAAAGAAGATGTACTACCCTCGATTCACCAAAGTTATCATTCACTACTTCCTTACTCAAGACAAGACTGTCTCCTGGAGAAACAAGATCGGGATGCACACCTCTAGAGACGACTATCTGATAAACACTTTAAGATTTGTCTTTGCAAAAGAAACAACCAAATATATGATGCTATACTTCCTGAATCATTGACCAGTCCTGAGATGAAGGAAACCAAAGCTTACAAGACTTATCTTGGCTATGCTACAGGAGCTAAACCTCCTAAGAAGGCACGAAAGTTCAAGAAACCAGCTTCTCTTAAGCTCACTACTGTCCCAATTTCACCTGAAGAATCTACGGGGAAGTCAAAGAGAGTAAAGAGACCTGCAAAGAAGTCTACTAAGGATCCAAAAAGAGGTGTTGTTATTAGAGAAACTCCTAAGATGCCATTGTCTGAGAAGAAGGAAAAGGTGGATATTACTCGAGGCAAAGGAATTGAGCTGCTCTCTGAAGTGGCTTTAACTGAAGATGCTCAATATAAAGAAGTTTGAAGGAAGCGTATGAGAGACTTTTACAAGACTCATCCAAGTGGTTCTGGTACTGTTACCAAAACTGCTCCAAGTGCTGCCAAAATCAAACCTCTTGTTACAAGTGAAGAAACTGGTGTTAAACCAAGGGTTCCTGATGTAACTGAAGAAGAATCATCTGAAAGTGAAGCTGAATCTTGGGGAAATGATGAATATGATAGCAATAATGAACAAGAATCAAGTGGTAAAGACAGTGATCACTCCCCCCCCCCCGCCTGCTCCCATCGCTCGCTCGGTCGCGCTCGCGCTCATCATCAAAACCCAATCAGACAATGAAAATGTGTCGGATTTCCGAGCATGAATATGATAAAAATGAATCAGATTTCCGAATTTGATCATAAGGAGAATGAAGAGAAGATGAGATGATGAAGAAGAAGTGGAAGAAACAAGTTTGTTAAAACCCCGTCCAACGATTCTGACGATGAAGATGAAATAATGATTACTGATAAAGCTAAAGGTGATGAAGATGAAGAGATGGATTATACTACCAGTCAGCTATACGATGATGTAGATATAAGGCTGAATGAACCAGTTGATACTAATAAAGGGTTTATTCAAGAGGAGGGTACAAATGCTAAAATTACTAACATTCATCAAGGGAATGAAAATCCAGAGATCTCTCAAGTCATAGAAGATGCTCATGTGACACTTTCTACTGTTCCACACTAAGACTACTGTTTCCAGTTACTAGCTCTTCTCATTTATTTGACTTGGCAGCTAAATTCTTAAACTTTTCAAATATTCCCCATACGGATGCAGAAATTGATTCTCCAATGGATGTTCATGTCCATCATGAAGTACCAATCCAGCAAACACCCACACTCTTTACAGTACTTGTCTCGGTTATCTCTGATTCTTCACTAGTATTCTCCCACCGTTCATTCCCAACAATCATTCCTCCTTCACTCCTCCACCACAATAATCAACTTCCATACCACCACCAACAACTAAAGCTACGAATCCTCCATCTACACTTTTGGATTTCACATCAGTCTTCTAATTCAACAACAGAGTCATAGCATGGAAAAAAAAAGAAGTTGACTGAGCTCAAAAAGATCCTCTCCACACTCAATTGATAGCTTTAGTTGATACATCTAGATTGACAAGGCGGGAGAAACCAAGATGAATTCATGAATTTCCTTTCAACATCACTCACTGCAAGGATCACTGAGCAAGTCAAGAATCAACTACCTCAAATTCTACCAGCGAAAGTGTTCTAACCTTTGCCACCCCACCTTGATGATCCAAAAGATAGTTAAAGAGTCACTTGAAGACGCTGTTCTAGCCAAGGAGTCTTCTTAACCACAATCTTCATATGAGGCTGTTGCAACACTTATAGATTTGTGTTGAAGAAGTTTCTGATCGACAAAAATGGATTAAAAAGTAAATCATTTCTAGCAGCTCCCTGAACTCAGAGTTTGTTATGAAAGGTATTGATTTTAAAATCTTATGTTCTCGACAAGGACTATCTTCTC
Organism: Tanacetum coccineum; assembly: GCA_026074375.1. Lineage (NCBI taxonomy): Eukaryota > Viridiplantae > Streptophyta > Magnoliopsida > Asterales > Asteraceae > Tanacetum > Tanacetum coccineum. The sequence continues at coordinate 96,748 of BQNB010002123.1, forward strand.
CACTTATGGTAAAGTGTATTCGTTGAAGAGAAGCTAAAAAGACAAAGATAAAGATGAAGACCCTTTTGCTGGATCAGACCGAGGGTTGAAGAAGAAGAAGACTAGCAAGGATGCAGAACCAGTAAAGGTCCTAAAGCTAAAGAATCACAGTCTGACTCATCTAAAGGCAACAAGTCTCAATAAAAATCTTTTAGAAAGTCTGTTCAGTCAGAGGAACTAGAGTTTGAGGTTGTAGATTTGGATATGCCCCAAGATCAAGAGGAGAACCCGGGTAATGATGATGAAGAACCCAAGGAAAAGGTTTCATCTTAATGTGACTGGTTCACCAAACCTACACAACCTCAAGAACCTACTGATCCTGATTGGAATGTTAGAAAGACTCCACAACAAGGACAAAATTAAAGCTGGTTAATGACTCTTGCATTTTTTTCTGATAAACCGTCAAAGACCTTTGGTGAATTGATGAGTACTCCTATAGACTTCTCTGCATACATCATGAATGGCCTAAAGATCACCAATCTGACTCAAGAAACACTGTTAGGGCCAGCATTCAGACTTCTCAAAGGTACTCGTTCCAATTATGCAAAGTTGGAGTATGACTTTGAAGAATGTTACAAAGCCTTATCGGAGAAACTTGATTGGGAGAATCCAGAAGGCGGTGACTATTCCAGTTGATCATTAAAACCCTACTTTAGTTATGAGTTAAAAAATCAGTCAAAAAGTAACCAGTTGACTTACTTCTCCAATTAATGGTTCTCTAGTATCTGCAAGGAGGATGTTTCGAAATGTCATTACTCGACTTCTATTACCTAGCCCTGCACTTTAGTTATGAGTGGAAATTGTCAAAAAGTACCAGTTGACTACTTCTCCAACAATGATCTCAAGTATCTGCAAGGAGGAGTTTCGACAATGACCTACACGACTTATATTACAAAGACAAAGGCTGCTCAATATGATCTTTCATTTATTAAAGACATGGTTCCACATATATGGGTTCCTGTTAAAGTTGCCTATGATAAACATGCGTTATGGGGAATCTCACATTTGGAGGTGAACAACGTATGACCTTCTGATGGGTATGCACGAGGCTATGCGATCACACGATGAGTCTGATTCTACAAAATGTATTCTGACAGTAATCAGGTCGAGGTAAGGAAAATAGGTATGGGTATCTAAATAGATATTGCAGTAGTTAAGAAGAGCCGGATAACGGACCTTTACTAGATTCAAAGGAAGGCGACTTTCCACGTCTTCGTATCAATGACATTGAGGACATGCTTCTCCTTGTTGTTCAGAATCGGGGGGCCCCCTTAACAAATCTTCTCGGGCGATGATGTTTCCGACTTTGCAATAGCATTGAGAATGTTCACCAGAAGCTTGGTCATTCAGAAGCGAGTCGAAGAACTTCAACTAGGGTCGAAAGTTACCAGAAGAAGATCAACATCACCAAGCCAGAAACTACCAAATCCGGCATCAGGAAAAGGGACCCATACACTCCATATCAAGACCCTCAAGGATTCATTTATGTCGACAACAATGGGAGAAACAGGTTGATTGTGGATAAGATGATCTTTTTTTACAAGTTCAGTGTATGTGATAGGACATTACTAGACTTCAAACTTTGCTGGATGACATAACAAAGCATATCTGAATGGAGTACCTGCCAAAGAGAAGATGGAGTACATTGGAAAAGAAAAGAGAAAATATCATGACCAAGGCGATTGACAAGCAGCTAAAAGACAGAAGGATGATGAGGAGCCTTGAAAAGTTTATTGGTGGAAGGCACTACGGAACTGACCTCCGACTTCTTTCAAACGAACAATATGACTTTGTCATATTGTGTTTGTCATCATAAGGTCATTTCGTATATTTTATTAACTTGTGAATATGTATATATGTAGTGTAGACTTAACAATTAGGCATATATAGTGTTTGAGTATGAATTTCAAGAATTTCTTAGTAAATTCAAAATTTTTCAAATTAACATACTTAAACACCATATAATTCCCTTATAATTTAAGGGGGAGTATTAAAATATTCCAATAATTGGCTTGTTAATAATTAGACATTTTTTTCATTCGAACCATGGAATATTTTAAATCAATGATATCCAAAATATCAAGAGATTTAACATTTTTGATAGAGGGAGGAAAAATGTGATTAAAATATATGGCTAATAATGTGATTTTTATGATCTCAAGTGTACGATTTCCCATCTATGTGCTAAACTCTTTTGATTAATCGATGCAGATATAAAGGGGGAGCAAATGGTTAAGTGATGGCTGAAATGTGGAAGTACCAAGGAACCGGCACCATTTTTAAATTATTGTATTGGAGTTATAAGGTGGTTAAGTTTAGGTATCCATTCCCATGATCTAGCCAGAACTGGAGGGATCTACCCAGGGATATTCCGTTAAATAGTATAGAAGTCCTTAGGTATGAAAAAATGAGTAAAGTGAGATTTGGGAAAAGTGCGACTGAGATGGAAGGCTTAGTACTAGAACAAAACCATACAAGTCTGGTACTAGTTATGAAGTCTCGTAAATTAAAGCGTTGAAGGGGTTAAAGAATTATAGAAAAGTTCAAGAATAAAGGGTGAAAAGAAAGAAGCCCTCTTTACACTTAAGCAGAAACCGGGTCAATACATTTGCTATCTAAAATCACAAAGATGATTGCTGACATTGAAGACTGACATCATGGACCTAGTGATGCAATGCACAACCCTCCCTAGCCACTCAGAATCTCTTAAAAGATTTTCTGTTTTCATTTCTAACGAGATACACAGCATTTCTATCAACTTTCTCACTCTGAGTTAGTTGGTATTGAAAAGGTGGCAGTCTGCTCCAGCCTCCGATCACTAAAACCAAAGCGCACTATTGAGTCTAGAGCCAAAAGAGATCATCATAAACTCTCATTGGACATTTTCAAATTTATGTTTGCTATTTCACCACGATTGTGAAAAAACAAAGAATATGTATAAAAAGTCCTTGCTATTATCCTTGTGATTCTGCCAGAACATCCGAGTGATACTTAAGTATTCACAATGAAGATGGAAATCCTGCTTGAGCCAACATCAAACAAGCTCTTGGTAGGTGACTTGTGAGATCTATACGATCAAACTGTGATACTAATATCGAATTCGGTCCAGTTTTATGATTTGACGAATGAATTTTGAAAAAGATAAAAACTTGTTGGTGTGTCATAAAAAAATCTTTACATTTTGACACATTGACTGATTTTCTAAATCAATTTTCAATCTTATGTCCATATGAAGCCTATTATTTTTTTAAACAAATAAATATCTAAGGTTATGCATTTATAATGCACAAATAATTATAACCTAAGGTTTTAATGTCAAATACTTATTATTCAAACTTAGGTTATATTCAAAATGGTGAAATAAAAATATAAACCAAATTTTTGGGTTTTACATTTTCAGCCTGAGAGACTGGAACGGGTTTTATAGTGACAATAATCAATTCCAAATACAATAAACATTCAAGAAAGCAATCAGAAGATAAAAGAGCGTTACAAGCCAAATAATAGAAAACTGTATTAGCCATATTAAATCCGATTAAATGCTGGTTTGTTTATTTAGTGAAATGATTTCTTATTTCGAAGCGACATATCATTCTTAAGACTTAGGCGGGACATCATCTAATACTTTATGAAGTTTTGAAACATAAACCATCATACTAAGTGTGACAACCGTTAATTTTCAGAACTTCAAATGAGTATTTTACCCTTTGACTTTTTGGGTTGACTCGACTTTTGACTTTTTATTTTCAAGTAAAAACAATTACCGCATAACTGATAATTTTTCGAAAACAATTTTAATAATAAATCATAATTATTATTACATTATTCTCATTATAAATTTTCTTTCTTCAAACTAATTCGGTTTGAAAACGGGAACAACATGTACCAACGCGTAAATAATTATAATATATTTATTTAATTATCGCAATTTATTTAATAAAAATGTTTAATAAAATATTTTACATTTTATTTCGTAAACGTTTATTAAAAACATGAATATTCAAATTAAAGTTTATTCTCACGGGCAACCATTACCCGTGATGCCCGAGAATTTTCAAATAAATAACAAATATTTTAAATAAACATTTTAAAACATTTGTGAAAAATGGCCAAGTAAATACTTATTTTCGATGGAAAAATTATTTGGAAAACAATGGCGCAAGTTTCGTCTTTTAAATCATCCGTTAACTCGCCCAAACGAGACCCGAACCGTTATTTAACAAAAATTACCCAAAGTTTCACTTCTAGTCCCTCTAGTATATTTTCAACTTCAACCCAAAACTATGTCACACTTGCCACATTTTTATTTAAAATAAAAATTTGATAATATAAATACAATTTTCAATTCATTTCTCCTCATTATATACAAAAACAAAACACACACATCACTCAAAAATCCTCTCCCCTCTCTCCAGTTTCCGGCCAGTCGTCGCCGCCGGAAAAATTTTCTAGTGGATTTTTCTGGCGAATCTTCGCCGCACTTCTTCACCCTCTCTAGCCATTCAACCTTGTCCCGCCATCCTCCCACGCCACTGCCGCGAGCACCGCAGCAGCGGCGGCTTTCCCAGCCGCTGCCGCCGCCGTGGCAGGCTGTGGGTGGCGGATCGGCTAGAGCAACCGCGGAGCAGCCCATAAAACACCTTGAAACCTCCGGATCTTGCCTATATTTTCCGTGCATGGTGGTTACATCAAGTGTAAAAACGATATTTATTTTAGTGGTTAATTTTGGCCCTTGTTTTTGGTCCATTAGGGGATGTCCGCCGCCAAACCACCATTGTCGGGTTGTGGCAGCTCAACCCCTCGGGGGTGCCTCCAGCCCACCATGTGGTGTCGGGCTGTGCGGCGCAACCTCCCCCTCGGGTGCCACGCGTGCTAGCCTCTTGACGCCACCACGTGGCGGTGACCGTAGCGCTTGTGGCAACCACAGCCGGTACCAACAAGAAGGTGTCGGGCTTGTGGTGGTGATTCCCCTTTTTGCTATTCTTATTTCTTGTAATTTATTTCCGGTCATTTATTGATTTTTTTTTCCGATGTGAAATCGTGATTAAAAAGGGCGTTTGGATTTGTATGTAATCCGCCGTTAGGGGCGTTTGGATTTGCTTGAAAATTATTATTGTTGTTGAATTGACTAGTTAGTAATTATTGAGACGAGAAATATATTAGTGATATTGATTGATAAAAGTGGGAAATAATGTATTTTATATACATGGAAACGTTGTATAAACGGCAAGGTCATGCCGAAATTTCTAAAAATTTATATACTTAGCGTTTTTCACTTATAATTCCTATTTAAAAATATAAAACCGATAAAAATGACTAAATAATAATCGTATGTTATTACATATATAATTATATAAAAACCGCTAAGAAAATCGGAACATTAACTTATTAAATATTATTTTATAAGTCACGACTAAAATACTAATATAAACTTTTATAAAAAATTTAAAGACATTATTGTCTAATTTGTAAACTTAAAACGTACGTTTACGTTATTAAATAAATCTTTCATGAATGAAATGATAATTTTCGAACGCGTGTCGGATAATATTATTTTAAATTAATATCACATATTTTTTTATAAATATAATAATAATGCTTGTAAAGAATTATATACCTTAAATAATGCACTTTCGAATGTTTGCCTTTGGTTATATAATTCCCGACATGAAGTATACGCGTCCGTTTTCATATGTAATGTATATACGGATATTATTCATACTTTGTTTTATCAGTTTGTTTATTTATTTGGCCAACGACCGAGAATGTTATTAATTTAAATTGAGTCTTTTATTAATGTGATCGTTCGATGTAACTATCCATCGGAAAAACCACCTCCAAAACTTACCTCCTAAATAATGGAGCAATACCGTTAAGATTAATTGCACCTTCGCGGAATCGCGACAAAAATCGTTGACTGGCCACGTGTTATTAGATTATTTGATTATTGCCTACGAGTAAAGGTGGGGTTTATAGCCTCCATTTAATTACTTTTTATGTTTTGGAAAACTCCCGAGGAGATACATGCTTGGTTTTAGAAAACGCACATAGTGATTTATTATGTGAACGTTGCTATGAGTGTATTGTTTTGGCCCTTCCTTCAATGAACCTCAATCACCGCTAACGTGGTGCAACGCTAATGCAAAATATAATCTATTTTTGGCCTAAACGACCAGTCAAACGAGCGTGTGTCCCTTGCGAGGGCATACTGAACATAATTGTAACTTAGTATTAAGAGTGTTAGCACTCTTCCAGGTTGGCACATGGTTATGTTCGTTCATGGCTCTAGTATCGTTGGTATTGTTCTATGAACTAAAAAGTTTTTTGGCTATACTTTTTTCAAAATGGATGTTTATAAACTCTATGAATACACTCAACATTTTAGTTGACGTTTTAGCATTTTATCCTCAGGTATAATACTTGCTACTTGGATGGATGAATGCGGATAATCGAACGGACATGTACTTGGTAACTTTGCAAACACATATAAAATTTTTCCTTTAAAGAAACTTAAAAATGTTTGTGTTATTTTTGAATGAAGTTTTTATAAAGTTATTGGGACCTTGTAACTCTGATCTTTTTAATAAAAATTGAATGACGTTTATTGTGACTCGTGAGTTTATATTATGAAGTAGCACCCCAATGTTGTATTCCGCTGTGTTGTAAATTTGGAGTGTTACAGATTGGTATCAGAGCACGAGTTATAGCGAACTAGGTCGTTTTTCAAAACCTAGACTATGACTGTTTTCGAAAAATTTTCACGAGTCGTTCACTGATGTCCGATATCCGCGCACGCAGTCCTTCCCGATCCATTATGTGCTTGTGTGGTTGGGCGACCTTTGATTGTATACTTTATACAACGTGTGGTAAAATAGTAAATATATATATATATATATATATATATATAAGTTAGGATCAAATGAGAAGTTTTCTTAAAATAAGAAGGATAAGAAGTAACTATAACCGCATATCCGAGATGCATCGACTTAAATTAGATGCATCTCTATAACTCAGAAGCATTATAATCTTCATAATGTGTTTTTTCTAGCTTTTAATTAGAATACATTCTATTTTAATGCATTTAAATGATTTCTCTATTTTTGATCCTCCTACAAGTGCCAAAATCATGAAAATCAAATTTGCACGCACCATCAACACATCAAATTAACTTTTCGAAACTCAATATGAATCAACTAGTGAATAGAAATCATCTAATGAAAGTCTTGCATCTCAAATGTGTATTTTATTCACTCTCACCACTTTCGTATTTTAATTTTACTCTCACTGGATCCCTAATCTATATATAAGAATAATATATTAAATATTATAAATAATATAAGATATATATGATATTACGATTTCCGTCAACGACAAACCGCTTAAAGTGTTATTGATCTGAGAAGTAACACGCCCCGGACCCTTATTCCGCTACGACCCAATTTGGGGGTGTTACATATATATATATATATATATATATATATACACACACACACACACATTACAATATTATATAGATTTGAGGTTTGGTTAGATTTTTGGTTGTGTTTCGAGCCGCGATTAAGGAATCAAAGAGCTGAGGAACAAAGAAACAAGGCGAAACTATTTCTTCTCCGATATTGCTTGGTATAGCATTGTGAGTAATTTCTATTACTAGTATAATCTATGTTTTCGCGATTTAATTCGTTATTGATAAATGCTTGTGATGAATTCCGTCGAGAACTTGCGTAGATTAGATTGAAAGCGTTGTTGGGAAAATTAAACGATTTGGATATCGTGTGTAGGCAGGTTTAAACTTAATATGAGTTGATTTGGGGTCAAAATAAACTTTTGGCACGTTTCGTAATACGCGGTCTTGAGTAGAAAATTGGACACGTAGTTCAAAGTCCGAGATTTTGTAAAAACTTATTTTTGATTTTAAAATAAGGTCAAGTTTATTTTTACGAACGTTTTGATATAAAATGAAGCTCTTAACTCCTTGTAACGAAGAAACTGGAACAAAATCAGGATATACACTTTAAGTGAAAATTACAACACTCGAAATAATTAATTAAAAGCATCTCAGAATTTTTGAAGAGCGATTCGAGCACTTTCGAGTCAGTTTTAGCCTTCCGGCAAAACACGAAAGTTGTTCAGAATGTCGTTTTACCTTGCCGCGAGGCTTGTTTATTTCTAAATCACTTGATAATGGGTCAAAAATGAAAGTCAAATTTCTACATTTCCTTAAAAATTAAATAAGTTTCAGCAGAATTTTGTAAGAGCATTTTGGTCATTTTCTGTCGAGATTCAAATCTCGACTAAAACTAAAAAGTTGTTCGAAATAATGTTTTACATGAAATCTCTTTAGAGTCGGAGTCACGAAAATGTGATATAACTGGTCAGTTTTGAGAAAACATACATATATGTTTATTAAAAATCAAACGTTGAATTTTAAAAGTCAATTGGGCTATTTTGAGTCTTACTAGATAATTAATAAACTCTCATTATTCTTACTATATACGTTTATGGTGTATAAGAAATGTATGTTAATAAAATATGACACAAGTGTCGAGATTTTAAATCTAATAATTATATCGATTATGATAATCCGATAACCGGACATACTAAAAATAGTAACTTTCTTGAAATGGTAACTTTCCAAAAATAACAACTTTCTAATGTTAAAAACTTGACAAAGATAGAAAGTCATCAATGAGGTAACATAATCTATTTATGTAAAAATGGTGGCTTTTACAATGTGTTAAGTGATATTAATTAGAATGCGCAAAGTGGATTTCTCATCGCATGCATACCTGTATTATTTTTATCAAGGATATATAAGATATATATCTAAGGATACGAGGTACGTATCATTCGATCATACTTTATTATTTCTCTATTTACGCGACCCTACTATAGGTCGTGGTCGAGCACGTTGAATAGACGCCTCACTGTTTTAGAGAGAGAAACATCTTGACTCCTAGTGTGGACAATTCCAGTATTCAAATATATCGTTCGTTTACCTCATTCGATTGCATCGATTCTTGACTTACTACTTCTTGTACTTGCCATGATCCTTAATCCCAACCACCTTAATATCTTTTTATGAACAATTTATACCAAAAATATACAATAATTTATAAAATGTTTTATCAAACTAAATACCAAATTGCGTCGATTTTCATAAGAAGACAAAGCAAAAATGTGTTTCTCAAAAATGAATGAACAATAGTTGACGTGTTTCTTAAAATAATAATAATAATAATAATAATAATAATAATAATAATAATAATAATAATAATAATAAATATTTCTTTCCCATTTCTATGTCAAATGGTTTACTTATTTTCAAGGATAGGAAAAAAACATTCAACATCATATATGGTGTGTAATAATCGAATTTTTTTTCTTTTTCTTTTTGACGAGGACGGATGTGTCGTCGCTTGGTCCTCAATTATGCATAGCCTAGCTAACTGTGAATAATTCAGGAAAAGCCACGCTATGTCGGATTAATCGTCGTCTTTAAACTATTGGTTTTGGATAAATGTTTAGGTAAGAACACTTCCGAATGGTGGATCCTTATGCAAGTAATCGTATTCGATTTGATTTCGTAAAAACAAGTCCGAATTTTCTTGCGTTCCTTGAAAAAAAAAATTCTTTCGGATGGTGTTGACTTAGAAAGTTACCTTGACCGAATAATTCCAGAAAATATTTTCGCGTGTCACGTGTAACGTGTGAAATCCCATCTAAATCATAGTGTTGTTGATGAAATACCAAGAGACCTGATACCGACACTGAGAAGGAATCTTAACGAGATTAGAAGACTGCCAAAGTGGATGAAAGCCGAGTTCGAGTAACTCCAAGACCAATGAAAAAGACTTCTCCTACATCAAATGTATCTTACATCATCTTTCTTTGTTTTTCCGATATGTCGAACAACGTCCGTAGAGGAAGGTTTCTTCTACGTCAAACTGTGAATCATTCCTGTTGAATAAAACCGTAATCGTAAAGAAAACTTCTACCCCCGAAACGTATGTATTCGGTCATCTAATGTTACGAATGAATCCTACACAAGCTCGAGTTGTGAATTCGAGGTGTTTGATTTGTTCCTGTTCTGCCTTGTGAACTCGGATACCAACGTAGAGTGGTGACTCGGATACCAACGTAGAGTCACACAAGGATGGCTCAAAAGGAGAGCCTTCGGCGCGAGAGCTAAGCACAATGGTCGGATCCTACTGGATCATAGTGATGTCATCCGTCATCATTTTCCGTAGGGAATAAAACGGTACGCGATGGACAGTTGGAGTTTGCCGACTTCGTGGCGGTAGATAAAAGACAATCCCGTTTGCCGTCTCCGTTTATTCAGTTGAGGAGTCCTTGTGCTTGACTCGATCCTCATTGATCGTCGATGGTCAACGACGGATAGCCATAGTTGAAAATTTTGTGCAAAACGTTTGCTTGTTGTGTGTTTATGTGATATGCGGGATCGGCAGGGTACGCCTACTCTTGCGCTCGTTGAAAAAGAGGAGACATTTTTAGGGCTCGTTGAAATATTACGAGACGTTTTAGGGCTCGTTGAAATATTACGAGACATTTTTAGCCCCCCCGTTGGAATACACGGCAGTAGGGTCCTCGACGCTTGTTGAAAGACACGAGACGGAGTCGGGTAGGAGCGGTCGCGATTGGTGTGCGAGCTCGATAAATCCACGGATGGAACCCGGGCCGGTGACGATCATGCTTGGAGCACCGTGAAGAATGCTCAGGGTTTGATAATATAAGCAAACTTGACCATTTAATAGGGGATGGAACCATGGTTATAAAGCCCATGAGCACCATGTGATGTTAAAAATCTCTTTTTGGGTATGGATCCGTATGTGAACACCCTACAATGATAAAAATCTATTTGGATATGCATCCATGGCTTTCAGGCCCGTGAACATCCTGTATCTTTGGCTGGACTTAGCCGGCAATTGTTGTTAATCATGGCTTGGCTATTTAGCAAGCATGAGCTAATGTGTAACATTTCGCATTTTCAGCTAATTTACGACTTCATTTATTCTATTATTTATTTTTAGGCTTTTACGCGTTCGCTTTTAATTTTTACGATTAAGCTAAATCGCGTAAACTAAAAATGATCATTTAACGTAAACGGGCATCAAACAATTAAATTTTTACGTCAAGTAAGTGTTATAAAGTTATTAGGATGATAATTTATAACTTTACGCTTTTTATTTTATTGGTTACGTAAAACGTTTACGTAACGCAATAAAATTACACTTTTGCATGCATGGCAAACTATAAACCCACCTACACTTCAACAAATACCCACTAATACCCATGATACTCAAAAACCTCATGAAATCTTGTCCAAAACAGCCCCTAACCGAATTATATCATGCAAACACATATACACTTCCAATTAAATCCAACAATGCTCCACTAACACCTTTAAACAACATTATATGTTATCTCTTGGATAAAGACCTAAAAACTAAGTTCATGTAACTTCACTACCACTACAATATTCGGTTCTATGTACACTACCATGTATGTTTGAGATTAAATCATAAATCCTCCACTCAACTTAAACAAGTATATTCATAATCCAATGGTTAAACCCTAACTCCAAATCCTCCATGTATTAACTAGATTTTGGTCTCCTTGGCATGCCTTGTATTCGGCTGAAATCAAGGAGAAGAATGCATGCTTCAAGCCCTTTCAAATCAACTCTTACACTAAGCATGTATGTCCTCATTGACCCATACTTGTTCTTACATCCCAACACCCTTATTAACTAGTCAAAACATTAATTCTTGTCTCCCCTACTACCACACTCGGCTGGAACTTAGGACCTAAAAGAAAAACTACCAATTTGCATGCTTAGATGTCATTTCAAATCAAACATACACAAAGAGTGCCTTGTTATATCCATGTTGGCAAAGCACATCACAAGGTCTTCATCCTATTACATAATACTAACCTATCATGGTACCATATCAATAAATAATACACTTTGTTTCTCTTTGGTACACAAAAACCAGTCGACCACCTTCACCACTCAAAACCATTTGTTGGTTTGATAAAAGAAGTATTATAGGGTTTGTGTCACTATATATAGAAGCCCTAAACAATCATACTTCACTTTCCATTCATTCACTAGCCAAATTTCACTCAAAAACTCTCCTCTCTCACTCTCAACCCGCGGTTAAGAAACATACAAATACATACCTTTGTATTTTTATTTCTAAACTAGTTTAAGTATTCAAGGATTACTGTTAGCATATAAAAGACATCTTGGAAGCTTGGTTGTTTTGTGTAGGGGTGTAAGCAGGTGGTTCGAAGCTTGGGCTTTCTCTTTGGAAATTTGGGCTTCATTTAGGGTTTTCGAACTAGGGATTGAACCACAAGGGTTTAATCTTGTTAATCACTCATCTCATTCACGCATCAAAGGTCAACATAAAACCCTAATCTAGTTATTTTCATCAATGTATGCATCATATATTTCGTGTAGTGTATATCATCACCTAGAAATATTTTTCAAGTTTATAAAATGTCTAAACATATGAATATGATCGAACTACATTTTACACGATCACTATGATGTTTAAAAAGGTGTTAACATATTAGGAACTAAGATACACAAGCAAGGGATAAATAATTTGATTATTTATCAAGATAGGGGTAATTACTTAAATATAAAGTTTATGCGATTTACTTAAACGAGTAAAACATTTTATTAAACTTATGAACATGATATGTTACTCATAATGTAGAGGACTTAATATATATACAAGATGTGCATTGTATAAATTAGAGGACTTGTGATAATCTATAAATGTTATTAACACATAAAAACAAGTTATTTAAAAGTTATATAAACAAATCGAAGTTACTGTAGCAAACAGTAACTGGGGAAATTTATTTTATAATTTTATAAAATAATACATATCATTAGCTTTCTAAATCAATAAGAAACTTGAAAATCCGATAAATAACGAAGGAGTTATGATGTTTACAAGATTTACGACTATAAAAGTATATTTTATAAAAGAAAGTTAAAAAATAATACAATTCGAATATAAGTTAAATATTTGATATTTTCTGTAAAAATTAGATAGTAAAAGTCTTCTAAAAAAGGTAAGAAACTTGAAAAACCGATGGGAAATGGATTATTATCGACTTTATTCAAGTTATGTAAGTAAAGTAAACGAAAGTAACTTTATAAAAGTAGTTTTATAAAAAAAACCTGTTACTGTTCACCACAGTGAGTTGATGAAGATTATTTTTTCTAGATATAGCTTTTAATTACAAAGACGTGGGAGAAAGAATCACTAAAAACCGAATTAAAACGAGTGAGATATGACTTTTACACGATTTCAACAATTAATATTTATAAAAAAGTTATTTTTATAAATTTCAACACATACTGTTACTGTTCACAACAGAAAAATACAGATAAACAATGTAATGGTTAATTAGCATTTTCAAATCCGCAAACCATACATATAAAGAACGTATTAAACGGAGGTAAAACGAATAAATTATGACATTTTTAATATTACAACAATTAATTATATAAAAGTAGTTTTATATAATTTATTAAACGGATTAAATGTTACTGTTCATCAGTAATGAAATATTTACAAATATGATATTTTATTATATCATATCAAATAAGAACCCACTGAATAAAGAATATGGGCAAACTGAAATTGAAACGAAAAAGATATAAGGTTTATAAAACCTTATACACTATTTTATACTTGTGCATTATTTTCGTGAAATCAATTAAACTAATTATATAATGTTATTATATAATTATCTAAAGGTGGAAAAACAATTACTTTCATAAACGAATAATTGTTGGACAATTTTAACATTTTCACAATACGGATTCATGAACATTTATTTTACAAATGCAAATCAAATTGTTTAATTTTATAAATTAAACAAACACTTTTAGGTGGTGATGTAACTATATAAAATTATGTATGACATTGGTTATTCAAAGTGCATAGTATTCATACGACCTATGTTTAATTAGGTTGCATTCGGACTTCGCTTGTCGATTCACTCACTTGATTTATTTCATTCACTACATTTGTTGAGGTAAGTTCATAGCCCCATGTTTTACGATATCAATGATTTACAACTTTTGGAGTTAGAAACATGTTATGTTTTACAAATTGGAACGAAGTGTACATTTAACCTTCATGATAACGTTTTTGCCTAAGTAGCGCTAACTCTACAGAGCCCATTAATCAGGAACATTCAATTCTTTGTGTAGCGTGCGAATGTATAAATAGATCTATTTGGGGTTGACATCCCCATCCGGGTGAGTAGCTCTCACTGGTGTCACGGAGTGAACCAACGGATGTATACCATGTCGGATTCGGATGTTGCGGGTTAGAACATCAATCACGGCAAGTGTAAGGCAATTTTATATTGCAATTCCATACATTCCGAGCTTCGTGTCATGAGCTTAGGGAAACGTAAATTACATTATGTGATTTTGCCATCTTGTTGCATTATCACGGGGAAAAATCTTGCGGTCCTACATTATATTTTACATAAACCTATGAATTCACTAACTTTATTTTTGACGTATTAAAGCAATGTTTTTCAAATATTATATTATTAAGGTTGGCTTATGTTTGATGTTCTCAGGTCAATGAGGCACGATGAGCTCAGGATTAAATGGGATAGTCTTTTGGGAGTCATGCCATTAAAGATATTGGAGTCATTACATTATGGTATATTGTTATGATCTAAAATCTTGTTATCAAGTGTTAAACAATTTTAAGACCCTGTTGCTTTGTATTAAGCAATTTTAATAAATCCAATTTAACGTATTTGAAAGCGACTCTTTCAGAGGTCGTTCTCATATCTTGTGCTATTGATCTATAATGTAACGCTCCCGGGGATACCAATTCCGCTGCGACCCAATTTAGTGGTGTTTAAGAGTGGTAATCAGAGGCCAAGTTCAAGAGAACCAGGTCAAATGTTTTTACTTGGACTATAACCGTTTTCAAACATTGCATCATAAAAAGGGATTTTTATAGGACATTCATTCATACATTACTTGTTGCATTAGTTGGGTATACTAGATGCTGCATAGTTCTCATACGTGTTTATAATATATTAAGTATATTATTATTGGTCTTATATATGTACTAATGTAAAACTCGTTTGATGTTACAGAAACAGTCATGTATCCATCGGATTCGGCATAATCCAAGGTTACATATAAGTCTATATCAATCGCATGGAGATCCGCTAGCTTGGGCAGTGGACTTCTTCCAACTCTATGAGCTCGCGACTCAGCGCGGAGTCTGCACCGGCTCACCGACTACGTGCCAGGCCCTGAGGAGCCAGGAGCAGGCACCCCGCTCTCAGCCAGATTACTGCCAGGAATCCAACAGAGTACCAACCCCGAGTACTGGCCCCATCTGATTGAGAGGTTCCCGGGAGGATCAGCCCTTATGCTGATGCTGATTCCCTAAAGCCTTATCTCCAGGGCTACGGTTGCTGACAGATCACGATCCCAAATGAGGACCCTAGAGGAGGACTCTGAGGATGGGTCCCAGTAGACAACCCAGCTGATGGAGGTGACGACGATATGTAACACCCCCAAAATGGGTCGCAGCGGAATAAGGATCCGGGGCGTGTTACTTCAAGATCAACAACACAAGATATATATAAGAACGACACAAAAAGTCGTTTAAATTGATACATTGGATTTAATTATAAGACATAATACAAAAGCATAAAGCTTCAGTTTTCCTTAATAATATTACAAAAGGATAACATTAAGATTTCCCAAAACATATGCACAAAAATCTTTAACATTGCAACCCAAAACATAATCCAATGCATCCAAGGCACCTCATGCCTATTGGCCTCTAAAACATTGCTTAATAACGTCAACAAAAAGTTGGAGAAATCGATAATGTTTAAGTAAATTAAATAATGCCAGGAACCGCAAGACTTTTCCAAGATGTTTACAACATATGCCAACAATCACAAACCAGATTACAGTTGCACTAAGCAAATGACACAGAAGCTTCACCTAAATTTGGCTATTTTTAGCAGTTATTATTGCCCGTACAGATGTTGTAACGCCACAACATATAGTCCGTCATGGTCAACGTCCTTATCCCGGTATAGCTAATCACCCAAAACGGGTAGGTTAATCCAACAGATCATTTATAACATTCGCCTCAACATAAATGCAAAATTAACAACTACATCTATGCAATTGACAGTTCATGATAATGGGCTCAGGAGGGTTATCGCTACTTAGGCAAACACATAATCAATATACTTTAAACACTTGCGTCCAATTTATAAAACAAAGCATGTTTCCACCCCAAATAATAGTAAATTAGTAAAACTGTAAAAGTGGGGCTATGAACTCACCTTGAGTACAGATAGTCCAAATAATCACAGATACACGTCACGCAAAATGTTTAAGAATGCAACCTAATTAAATTAACGGTCGTATAAGTACCGAGTACATTAATTCAAAACATTATAATAATCCTATAGTATTATACATGTACTATCGTTTCGGAGCTATCTAAATTAAAGAGGTCTAGGACATACGTACGGGAGTTAAGACACCTTTAAATTCGTAAATCCAACAAACTCGTTGATACGCATCCGAAGAGGCCTCATTATGAAACTCCCTAGTATTATAGCACTTTGATAACCACTACACTCAATATTCTATATAGCAAAATAATCACCGACTAATCGTTTTTAGTAAAAATAATATTATAAAATGTGAAAACGTTATAAATAAAATTTTCGTAAAAATGAAACTAATTTCGGATCGTTTTAAAAGTCTGTTGCTGAGCGTTTCTTACGTCCACGTCTTCGTATAAAGAGACGAGTATGATCAAAATAATACATTTTTATGTTTTTGATATTCGGCGATGAATAGTGATTTTAAAACTTTTTCACTGACCAGCTCGTTTAGTCGTTTATTTTTGTTTTTAATGCGGAAAACATGTAATCTAATAACTTATTCGTTTTATCCCGATTTTAGTGATTCTTCGAGTACGTCATTGTATTAAAAGATGTATTATATTTTATAAGTGTGTCCCAATGATGAAATAGTACTTTTTACTGTTCATAGTTTAAAAAAATACTTTATAAACTTTTAATTATCGTAAACAGTCGTAGTTTATTTGTTCGATAATAAGTTCCGTTTTGCGATTCTTTCGAGTACGAACCTCGGTAAGTTCAAAGTTATATCAAATTTTAGATGTTTTAAAAATAATAAAGTTTCTGTAAGCGAAAGTATTAAATTTTATAAAAATAGTTTTATAAAAGAATTATATTGTTGTAAACTCGTAATTAACTGTATCATTTTTCATTATAAATCAGTTTTTTCGAGATTCCAATATCATTTTGGAATCTATCCTGAGGCGTCATTATATTTTTATATAATGTCAATACCCCTACTGTCCTAAGTGTCGAAAATATACACGCCTTTATTATCCAAGTTATACTTTTTATAAAAGCTTATTTTCAGTATTTTTTCAAGGCTAGTAGTTTATTATAGAAACCCTATAACTATATGTAGACATATGTAAACATATAATCATGTCCATTAGTCCAAGTATTGTTCATTTTGTCCATGAATAACAAGTTAATTATAAACATATACTTTGAAACATAGTTAAAAAAAAATAAAGCCTTTTTTATTATAAACCCTAAATATACCTAAACATGTTATACTTAACACCATAAGTAAACAAAGCTTTTACATTCAATTTTTCCATATATATATAACCATATGACCTAAGAATAAAGTGCATAAATTCATAAACGATTAGTGAAAACACTTTTACCAAATTAAAAAGGACCATAGAGGTGATGATAAGCCATAATTACCATATAACACATAAACTCAAACAATAAAGTATAAGGAATTAGGAAGACCTTATGGACGATGTATGAGACAAGATAAGTAGTAAAACACCCGTGTATAGACTAAAACCAAAGCTAACAAGCTAAAACTACTAGATTAGTTAGGAAAAACCAAATCTTCCTTTTCTTCCTTAAACCTTGCAAATGATGAAACCATTAGCTTGAAAACCACTTTAGTATGCCTTAGGATTTGATTTTATATAGGCTTGTAGGATTTGTATAAAAAAAATTTATGTAAGATTAGTTAAAGTATGCTATTGATCACCGAGGTTTAGATTTTTATAGGGGTTTTGATAGAGCAAGAGAGAAAGAAATGTGATTTTGATAAGTAAAAGTGTAAGTTTATTTCACTTATGCATGCATGTATATATAGGAAGAGAAAACTAGATATTATACTTGCAAGTTTGACCAAGAATTTCAAAGGGGGGGGGGGGTGAGGTGTGCCGTGGGTTCAAGGGGACAAGAAAGGAGGGAACAAAGGACTTTAAGGCTTATGTTCCTTGGTTCCTTATAATGGGAATCATCCCATGAAATCAAGGGATGATGTTCCTAGCTTATTTTCCTTTTCTTTTATATGTTTACTTGCACTTTTATAAAATAAATTGTGTAGTAAAGTAATTATATAAAAATGTAATGTGTATTTTTTATATAAAGAGGTATACTGTAATGTCTTTGGTATTTTGTACAGTAATTGGTTTATCTTGTATATATCTATAATACGTGTATAAATATATACAATCATAAAGTTTTTTATAAACATTGATCAATTTAGTATAAACGTAGGTATTTGTAAAGCGTGTAACTAAATTACTAGGGTTTCCGGAAAAACCTAATTGTCCTTTATTATTCGCGAAAACGAAAACACTTTCACTTATCCGATAGAGATAACTTGTGAAAAGTAAATAAATAACGTTTAAAATAATTGCTTAACCTTGTTTGAATGGAAACAATAATTCACTTAATGCACCATTTAACTTTACTGATCATTTTTAAAGCATTACGCGATTTAAAACCTAACGAATCCATTAAAAACTAACGCGTACAGAAACTAAAAATAATAGTGAACTTTAGTAAACTTCGTACATTGTCCAAAAACACGAGGTGATATAGTCTCCCTCGGATAGCTGAGCCTTCGTCTCAGCTTAAGACGCAGCACTTGACGACGGCCCTCGGTCCCCTTTGAAAACAGATGTGGGTATTTCTTCCGGATTGATCTCGCGTTCCATAGTAAACTATGGACCTCTTTAGAGTTCCCATCGCACCTTGTACTAATAGGATACGGCTTCGCTTCAAAGAATTACAAAACCGTTATTAACTTCACGATATGTGATCTCTATAGGTTCCTCGACAAACTGAAGCTTGTCATCAAAATGAAGTCCGTTCCACACGAAACGGCTAAGGTTCGACGGCATGAAACACTTCTTTAAATAGACACTGAAATGTATTAAGAACTCGTGCACACTCCTCAGGAACACGATCTTGGTATGCAACGTCTCCAACCCTTTTTATTACCTTGAAAGGTCCAACAAACCTGGGATTTAATTCCCTCCTTTGGCCAAAACTAACAAACCCCTTTCCAGGATAAACCTTGAGCATCACTTTATCTCTCAACCTCAAACTCCATCGGCTTACGCCTTTCAAATCAGCGTAGCTCTTTTGCCTAACACTGAGCGCTTGCAACCATTTCGTAACTTGAATGATTTTTCAGTCGTCTCTTGTACTATCCTCTGGACCGGTGAAAGTTGAACATCTCAAAACCTCAGCCCAACAAACAGATGTGAAGACGACATTTATCTACCGTAAAGTAACATCAAAGGGTGCAGCCTTAATGCTAGCAAGATAACTGTTATTGTTGAAAACGACGACAATGGCCAATATTTATTAACCCCAAACCAATTCCAAAGTCGATCACACAAGCTCGAAGCAGAATCTTGATAGTTTGAAGGATTCTCGTCGCTTTGGTCCGTCAGTTAGCTATGATATTCCGTACTCATAACTAAGAACTTGTACCCAAAAAGCTTTCTGAAGTGACCTCCAGAAATTTGATGCGAACCTAGGGTCACGATCACAAATAATCAAGACCGGTATTCCATGCCTTGTTACTACTTCCTTTAGGTACATTCTCGCTAGTTTCTCCAGAGGGTCACCCTAGTTTCTGTTCAGGGTAAAAAGATATGCGGAACTATTGTAAGAGGTCAACGATTACCCAAAAGGTGTCCATACCATGAGATGACTTAGAGCTTTGTGAGCAAAATCCATCGTTATAATGTCCCACTATATCCATTGAGGTATCCTCGGGTGTACCAACAAACCCATTGTCTCTGATGTTCGCGCGGGTGTCCTTGGACTTAGGCACAGGTCAAGCACGTTGCTAACATAGTGTGGTGAAATCAGCTTTCATGATTGGGCCACCAAAATAACGCTTCTTACGTCCATGATAAATTTTATTTTTTTACATTTGCTCGAACCTGATGGATAGAATACTCGATTTTGTGGACTCTAGCATGATCACAAAGTCCGTACATTGTTCCATAACAATATAACCAACTCCATGCCATTGAGCATAAGGGTTCCCATCCGTACAGGTTCCAACTTTTCTGTTCTAAGTGCCTTTGAAATTTAGCATTTTCAATCAGCATACCTCCAACATCCTCATTCTTGATGTTTGCTCACACTGCTATCCCCGTGTGCTTCAGCTGAGCATTCAAGATCTTGCTTAGGAAGATCCTAGCTAATAGTCCATGACTAAAGCTCGACTCTTACGGTGGTCTTGTTCTATCCTGCACAATGCATCGCAACGACATATGGCCTCCCTGGTGATAAACGATATCGGCAATCGTAATCACTAAGCAACTCTAACCAATGGCGTTGCCTCATGTTCAAGTTCCCTCTGATTAAGAATAAGCTGGTAAACACTAATGATCTTGAACACCGTACACTTGGTAACCATACAGATTAGTGCCTCCAAATCTTCAGAGCGAACACTACTTGCATCCCAAGTTCCAGATCATGAGTATATAGTTCTTCTCATGGATCTTTAATTTAACTGGCGTGGATGCATAAGAAATTAACCTTTTCCCTTTTGCATCTACACAGAAAAAGCGCCCAAGACCCTAGATTGAAGCATTCGCAGTACACGAAAAAATTCTTCACCTTCCTTCAGGTAAAGCCAGAAATGTGCACTACAACCAATTTCACTTCAATAACACTGTAACGCGTCATCTTGTTTGTCACAGCAACTCAAACAGTGACCAACCAATTGAGTGAGCTTGGTCATAGGTTGGCGATCTATTGAAAACCCTTCCATTGAATCGTCGATAATGACGCCAGCAACCTAAAAACTACGAATCTCCGTTGGTGTCTCAGGAATGTCCCAATCTTTAACGTATTCGATCCTTAGATGGATCCACATGAATGCCTTTATTATCATTACGTGACCGAGAACTTACTTTGGGGAATTGCCAAAAAATTCTACAACTTGGAAAATTTTGCATACAACTCCTCTTCTTCCACAATCTCCCAATATTATCTCATATGCCTTCTAGCTCTTTTCTTGTTCTTTGGAATAGATCAAAATATCTCATAAAGACAATTATGAATTTCCAGGATAAGGTTTGCAAACACACTCGTTGTTTCATGAGTCCATAAACACAGTAGGTGCGTTGGTCCAAACCAAACGGCATAACTTGGAATTCATAATTGTCCATAACGAGTTCAGAAGCAGTCTTCGAGATGTCTTCTTCTCGAACATCTTTAATTTGGGAAATAACCTGACCTAGGTCGACTTAGAGTAGACACTCTAAACGACCCTTGAAGTTGATCAAATAAGTCATCAATTCTTGGTAGCGGATAACGGTTTCTTCACCGTTATTTGTTTTTTTCCCTATAATCTTTGCACATCTGTACGATCCATTTTTCTTCCTTGACAAATAGAACTGGAGCTCTCCCCAAGGTGACGAACAAGGTTCTTATAAAGCCTTTGTCGGAAAGCTCTTAGCGTAGTATTGATCCGCCAATTCTATTTCATTTCTGATAGGTGACCGAATCGATAAGGTGCCCGTGCTACGGTGCAGCACCAGGTACTAGATCGAGGTAAATTCCACTTGTTCTGGTATTGGAGAACCTGGCAAGTCCTCTGAATACTTCGGAGAAATTTTTGTGACGAAGCGGTTACATCTTGTATTGCTTCTTCTTTGACTTTTCTCCAGTTCTCCTTGATGGTAATATGTGCAAAAAGACGTAAAATCCTTGTAGCAATACTTCTTTGTCTTTGGTGCACGAGATGAGGTTAAAAATCGAGTCCCGCGTTTATTCAACTTTTCCGTCTCCATGAAAAATTAAGATTTTCGCTCCCAAAGGGAATACGAACGATCTCATAGCACCGTCAATAACGCTATTATTTCGTCACCATCATTGCCAATATGATGTCAGAAGTAACCCATTTCTACAGGCATTAGGTTCGACGTGAAACGATGGTTCAGAAATATAAACGTGCAACCGTAGTAATACCGTATTTACCCAAATTAATTCTACATCCAGCTAATTCAACGTTATATTGAAACCATGATCTAAATAGTACGGGGGCAATATAAAGATCAAGGTACAAAATTGAGTAAGACACGAAACTTCTATCTGCACCATATCAAATTAAAATGGAAGCAACAATGGTTTTTTAAGAGAAAACGTACCCGTACACAACGTTGGTTAGTCCCGTTGTTTTTGGCCTGCAACACCCCCACTTCATAAGCCCTGAGGCTACAAAGCGTTGCCAATTATCCCTGGTTCTTGTTCTTCCCAACTTGGGGCAGACCTTCTTGAAGTGGCTTGGAGCCCCACACACAAAGCAAAACGATGGCATGGTATTTGCCCCTTGGTCCCTCATCGGGATGTTATGTATGTTGCGTTTTTGTTGTTATTTTTGTTGCGTATGTTGTTGTTATTTTTATTTGCGGTTGTTGTAGTTGTTATTTGCAGTTGGCAGGCCGGCTTCCTACAGTCCTTGGCCAGGTGGCCTATGTATCTTGCATTATTGCATGTTGTATACAAGGACCATAAAGGTTGAAGTTTACACTAGGGACATAGAGGTTTATCCCTTCATAACTGTATCTTGTCCGACCATTCCGGCAGCATAAGCCCTGCCGGTGTTCTGCCTTTTTGTTTTTTGTTTGGGTTTAATTATTTTCTAGGAGTGCTTCAAACATCTTCTTGTTTTCCCCTTCCTGTCTCTCCGCAAAAGTGTTAATTCTCCTATCCATTAATTCAGTAATCGCCATCATAATAGCTAGCTTTCTTTCTTGCAAGGTTTTCGGCTTCGAAGCCACCAACACCTATGAGTAAATCAGGTCGGGCATCCCACCGACAAACCTTTGCGATTTGTCAGCTCTTCAAGGAACAATTCCTGTACACAGCAAGCCAGTTCCCTGAAACGGTTAGTTGTCGGATACCACATAGGTGCCTTTTTCTTTTAGGTTCCACATTATCTGCCTCAATACTTCTTGATTTCATTTCCTCGACAAATATATAGTTGTCATCAATCACATTCAAGTCAGTCCACGACATTTGCATTATGCAATAAATCATTAGTCACTGTCCTAACATGTGAGATCCACCATGTTTAGAGCAATTCCCATAAGAAGGTACATGTGGCAAACATCACTTGAATCACTCTCCACGGTGTAGTACATATGCGAAACACGTTTCCATCCTTTCAAACCAAGGGTCAGGTCGACCACTAGTTGTCCTTCTGTACCCCTAATAATAAGGGTTGGACATTACATAAGTCCTTGATAAGTGCACTCCCGAAAAAGCGCGTTCATTGTTCCATTCTCACACCTGTTCCCGGAGTATGGCTATCATCGCCATTTCGTGTCGTAGAACAGCTGCCAATAACAGTAGATGACACCCTGTCGATCATAGGCCTGAAGTTTGGACATAACTGTGACCGAAGTGTGGTAGATGGTCCGTGCGACTGGTGTTGGAGATTGCAATTGGGTTAAAAAAACCGTCGTGGGCCTTCCTCTTGGTGCCATTAATTCTAAATCACAAAAAACATAATACCCGTTAATATTTCAAAATCTTAACCATGACCCGATGGTAAATACATCATAAATAAAACGATATACAGCACATGGTGAAATACACAACAGTATTGAACATTACAAATCGACAATCATTCACAATAAATCGAAGTTCCTAATAAAACTAATCCGATTCCTTTCCAAAATATGAACTTGGAAAAAAAAACATGAAATGGTTTTAAATACAAACAGAACAAAAACACTTAGGTTACAAGACAAAATAACCTAAAAAGCCATACCTAGCCGAGATATACTCGGTAATACTTAGTAAGTCTGTACGAAAGTAGCCGATACATGAATAAAAGATCATAAACAGAGTAGCTAGACCAAAACAAAAGAATCAATACAGTCTGCTACTGGGAATAAACCCAAAAAACTTAAACAGACTATACAGTAGCTACAGTCATAAACCCAGTCTAAGCACTGCTACTGGCCACCTCTGGTAGCTCAGGCACAGCATGATCCTTTCAGGTCCTGCTGTCCTCTGAAGCTCGATAATACAGGTCTTGAGGGCTCACTATCTTTAGTGCCCCCACAAACTGCCTCTGTCTCCGATGTGTCATGCTTTCAGCATATCGATAAATCACCGACTGACTCCTACGGACTGCTGGCCAACAACTCAGCGAACTCGGACTGCTGAGACCCGTGACCATAGTCCCTGAAGTGATATGCCCACAGAACGACTTGTCGCAAGCACAATCGATCAATGCCTACAAGCGGCAACGAGATGCTCATAAGCCTCCTCCTCCATAGAAGGGCTGTGCGTCTATGAATGGCTTATCCCTATTACAACATGTTGACTACGTGCTCTAAGTTAGAGCTCGTCATCTGTCGAGCACATCCAACTGAGAATAATATTATCTCATCCTCCTGGTCCAACATGTAGTAGTCAACAAGGTAACTCTCTGATTGACCCCCTATATGGTGGTCGGTGTAACTCCTGGATGGCTCCTACAAGGTCAACCTATTTATTATCGCGTAATACCATAGGCCTAACTCCCCAAGAATCTGGCGTCCTGGAGCGGCTCTAACCTATTCAGCAAATCCATAAAGGTCTTACCCTAAGACATGCAGGGTCCAACCTGCCTTCATACCATCGCCGAACTCTCCCCGACCTCAATCCAGGACTAGGAGTAGTACGACACAGCCCTCATTACGAAGCGGTAAACAAATCTCAAGTCATCTCACAGTCTCATGAACAGGGATGTATGCATCTCTCTGTCTAATCCCAGCAGCTGCCAGGAACCCAGAGGATCCCTCAACCTATAGGGGCTATTGGGTTGGTGGTGATGGTATAGGAAATGGCGGAGAGTGGTATCTGAGGAAGTGGTGATGATTATGGAGAGAGATGGTGAGGTGGTGGAGTATAAGGCTAACAAACTCTCAGCAACTTCCCCTCGAGAGGAGAACGTGCCGAGCTCTTGGGTCGGATGGACATCCGTAGCCGTGACGCGATAATCAAGGTATTGGGTCCAGGGCCAGCTGAATAAACCAACAGCTGCTGGGTCGCAGAGCTAAGTGCTCCTCCTCCTCTGCAATCATCATCATCCCCCCCCCCCCCCCTCCAAAGGGGTACACCCCACCCCCCCCCCCCCCCCCATCATCATCATCGCAGATGGCTCCAATTCATCCTGGTCGTCATCCTCTGTCAGCAGATAGTCCGGCTGGATCCTCCTCCAGGATCCTCCTCAACGTCCTCACTCTGCTCTGGGGGTCCTCCTTAGAGTCGGACTCCGGTATATACCCTGGTGACTCCATGAGTAAGGGATCCGTCATGCAGGCATTTGGCTGCTCCTCAGCAGGGAATACCTCATCGTCCATGGTAAGGAAAACTCCGGTAAACACTCCGGAACAAATGGTAAAATAAAAGGATGAAGTGTGCCTGCTCGGCTCCATCAGCCAGGCACGTAATCCGGGAGATTGGGGAACCGGAAAAATAGGTCCCTCGACATCCTGGTGATCCTACTTTCGATAGTTCCGTCTATGGGGGCTGGATATCTCAGTACACGTAACTGTAGAATCTTCCAATCCGACATGCCACAAAACTGAAAAAATCAAAAGTGACTTTATATAAAGTATATATAAATACTATTAACCTTAATAACGAAATATATTATAAACACGTATATCAATTATGCATGTAATATAGCCAACCGACTAATGCAAAAACAATTTTGTACAAGAATACCCCCGTAAAAACAGCCTATTGGTATGTAAGCAATGTTTGACAACGGGTTATAGTCCTAGCAAAAACATTTTGACCTGGTTCTCTATAACCTTGGTTCTTGATACCAAATCTATAAACACGCCCCCAAAATGGGTCGTCAACGGAATAAGGATCCGGGGCGTTGTTACTTCAAAATCAACAAGCACATGATATATAAAATAACGGACACAAAAAGTCGTTTAAAATTGATACATTGGATTAATAAATTATAAGACAAAATACAAAGCAAAAAGCTATCACTAATGTTCTTTGATTAATATTACAAAAGAAACATAGATTTCCCAAAACATATGCACAAAAATCTTTAACAGTGCCAACCCAAAACAAAAAAATCCAATGCAAATCTAGGGCACTCATAGCCTATTGAAAAAAACCTCACTGAAACAATGCTTAAAAACGTGCAGACTAAAATTGTTGGTGAATTCATAGGTTTATGTATTTAAATTATGCAGGACCGCAAGACTTTCCCGTGATGTTACAACATATGCCAACAATCACAAAACCAGATTACTGTTGCACTAAGCTCATGACACTGAAGCTCAACCTGTATTTTGCTATTTTAGCAGTTATTTTGCCCGTACAGATGTTGTAACCCGCAACATCCAAGTCCGACATGGTCAACGTTCATTCCCGGTGATAGCTAATCACCCAAACGGGGAGGTTAATCCCAATAGATCTATTTATAACATTCGCGCTCACATAATGCAATTAACAACTACATCTATGCAATTGACAGTTCATGATAATGGGCTCAGGAGGGTTATCGCTACTTAGGCAAACACATAATCAATATACTTTAAACACTTGCGTCCAATTTATAAAACAAAGCATGTTCTCACCCTAAATAATAGTAAATCAGTAAAACAGTAAAAGTGGGGCTATGAACTCACCTTGTGTACAGGTAGTCTAAATAATCACAGATAAAACGTCACGCAAGACGATTAGATGCAACCTATTTAAATTAAGGTCGTATAAGTACCGAGTACTTTAATTAACAACATTGAATATAATCTTATAGTTGTTACATCGTACTATCGTTCGGGCT
>BQNB010002124.1:0-24976 GCA_026074375.1 Tanacetum coccineum
TTTTATTTTATTTTTTAGTTAATTAATTTCCTTCAATACCTTTAGTTTTTATAAAAACCTAAGCTAATTTTGTAAACCTTTTTACATAAACGCAACTTACTACACTTTCTAAAAATAAATTTTCATTTCACACTTCACTTTCTATATTTAGAAAGTTTGCTACAAACTTCTATATTTCACCTATTTCATTTCTAAAATAGTATACTTTCCATAAAACTTAATCCTTAATTTTCCAATATTTGACATAGCATTACATGCGACATGTCAATCATTTCCATTATCACCACATGTGAACACATGGAATATCCGACACTTTAACACACATATAGAATCAAAATGAGATGCCCATACAACTCAAAATGATCTTAAGCACATACTTAACTCACTTAGCACACATAAAAATCATACTATCAATTCCATTGTCACAAAAACGTGAACATAATGAAATTCCCATATTAACCATAAATTAAATCAAAATGAGACGATCACGCTCATAGATTGATAACCAAACTCACATAAGATCACATAAACACATAGTTATAACACATAATAATATACTTAGGTCAACACTATCGGTTTGACTAACCAGCTCAAGACACAGTTGTCACACGAGGCAATGTCATTTTTTGTCAAATTGGTGTTACGTATAAGGTAGTGTCAAAATAGTTTTATAATATACAAAATAGTTCCTAAAATGAAAGTAAGGCAGTTTATAAGATGACAACAAAATAGTTTGTGAACTGATAGTAGTATGGTTTATAAGATGATAACAAAATAGCTCGTAAGATGATAGTATAATAGTTTACATGATGATAATAAAATAGTTTACCATGTAGCAGTAAAATGATTTATAAAATGAGAGTAAAAATAGTTTATAAAATGACAAGAAAATAGTTTATAAGGTGGTGGAAAAATAGTTTATAAGTTGACAGTAAATTAGTTTATAAAATTGTTGGGAAAATAGTTTATGAGTTGATAGCAAATTAGTTTATAACATAATAGCGAAATAGTTTATAAGTGATAACAAAATTGTTTATAAGGTGATAGAAAAATAGTTTAGTATATGCTAGTAAAATAATTTATTAACGATAGTAAAAATAGTTCATAAATTGGTAGTAAAATAGTTTATAAAATGATATTTTATTAGTCGATAGTAAAATAGTTTATTAAATGATAGCAAAATGATTTATAAAGTGATTGTAAAAATGTTCGTAGGGCTATAATAATCTAAGGAGTGTCTTGCATAGATAAATAGAGAATTAAATATAATTGATGATTTTTTTCATAACGCATAAATTTGATAGAAAATTTAAATCATCTATGCATACAACAAAATTTAAAGAAAGTACAAATGCGAATCCCTTTAGGAAATAGAATCTAAGAAAAGTTCCAACTTAGGTTTCACTAGGTAAGGCGAAGGTCTCTCCCTAAGCACTAACATTATATGTTATGACGCTAGTGTCTCCACGAGCTTTTCCTTTTCATTGCTTGTTCACCTGGTTTTGACTATTCCATTTTGGGCAAACACTCTTGTAATGTCCTGTTATCCCACACTCATAACAGGTAGTTTTAGTCTTCTGTCTTGCCATTGGAGGTTTCTGTGTGGTTGCACGGGCAGAAGCCCTACAATCTCTAGTCAAGTGCGCCAATCTCTTACATCCACTACACTACACAGTGCATGGCCCATTATGATGCAGCTTAAACCTATTGCAGTGGGGCAGCTTTCTATCGTATACCTTCTTTTTGCTTGGCCCGATAGCGTGTGCCCCAATCACCTTATGTCCCTTGTTTCGTTGCTAGCTAGAATTTCCACCGTGGTCACCTTCCCATTTCCTTTTGTTGCTAGTATTCTTTGTCACCTTGTCTTCCTAATGCTTGAATTGATTCCTTAAGTCATGAGCCACATGAGTCTTTGTCTCGTAGATTGCAATAGCCTCAATCGCACTAACAACACGATGGGCTATAATCTGCTCAATTTTTGCTAAGCTTAATCCTTGATTCGTGGTTGTCATTGTTCTTCAAAATCACATGAAATATAATACATGATGAGATTTCGTCCAAGGTAAAATCACGACATGCAATAAGTACAGTATAAATACAAGGTGTAATCACGTCACACAGAGATATAGGATAGAAGCAATCATGGCATAAATAAATCAACATCACAAATAGCATAATCATAACCAACATCATAGGTTAATACTTAATACATCATTTTACATGAACAAAAGAGTACAAGTTTCTCATTAACACTACCAACCGAGTACTACTCAAGTTTAGTAGGATACAATAATGGAGCTATAAAATGATAAAGATCTAGTAGACTATATGCCGAAACGATCCTCCAATCTCCTGATGTGTTCCCTGAGCTCTCTTATATCAGTCTTGTACTACAGCAACCGTGCCTTAGAATCCTTTGCTCTACCACGCAGGGTCTCAACCTCCTGCTTCAATGTCAATCCTCTCATTAGACTTACTCCTTGCCACTAAAATATCTCGCTGATGGTCATCAATCCCCTCGATCTGACCATCATGGTGGGTAAGTCTCGCCACGAGTAGAGAATGATACGGTGAATAGGCTCACTGCTAATCGAGTGTATCTTGGCTGAAGATCTCTCCCTAATACTATTAATTCTTTCGGCCCCACCGTCTGTACCTCAAATATTGAACTAGTCCATAGCAAAAGTCAGGGTAGCGGGCCAGTGCTACCATCTTGTGAAAGTCTACAGGAAGCGAGACGTGGTTAGGTAAACTCAAGGAATGATGACTTAGTGTGGTGGTGGTAGATATAGCTGGTTGATGTGGTGGTTATTGTTGATGTGATGTACTTGATGATAGTGATAAGTAAAGGGTGATCTAGAGTCTCTTACAAATATATGATGATGGCAAAAGTGATGATGGTAGTGAAGATGATGATGGCAAGAGTGATGGTGGTGGTGAAGATGATGATGACAAGAGTGATGGTGGTGGTGAAGATGATGATGGAAACAATGATGGTGGTGGATGAACAACTGATGTTAAAGTAGTCAGAGTAGGGAGTGACTCAGCGGTCTTAGTCAGATCCTTGTCTGATGAGTCATCCTCTAAAGGGTCGGAGTCTAGGTCAGAATCTGGTGAGTAACTGGCGAAGCTGGTACATAGTCTGATGATGACGGTGCAGGTCTAACAGGTAAGGTAGTGACCTCATTGTCAAAATTGGATAGGATGATAAACGAAATGAGTACTCCAGCATGTGGTGTCGTAGAAGGACAAGGTGTGGTCATAGTGTTGTAATAATCAAGGGTTTATATAAATAGAATTTTCTTATATAAAGAAAATGTAAAATGTACGTAAGGGAATGTAAATGCAAGTGTAAGTCATGTAAGCAAGTAGTGTGTATGTACATGAGAAAGTTTTTTGTGATGCAATGTTAATGAAATGGTTATAGTCTATATAAGATATGCAACCTAGTTCTCTATAACCATGGCTCTAGATACCAATCAGTAACACCACCAAAATATGCGGTAACAGAATGGTAACTAAGGGCGTTACTTCATAATACACATGCACAAGATACAAGAGAACGACCTCTATATGAGTCATTTAAAAGATATCCTCGTTGACACATTTAAAATAAATAAGTTTTTAACAAGTGGTCCCATGAGTTTGCATCACGTGAAAAACTACAATTTTTAATACAACGAGGACGATTTGTTTCAATAGAAAATCTATAAAAATAGTCTTGATGAATGCAGACTCCAATGCACTTCTTATATGTCCATACAAGTTTTACCTGAGAAATACATGCTTAAAAATATCAACATAAAGTTGGTGAGTTCGTAGGTTTAAATTTATAATAAAAGTAGATCGCGAGATTTAACAAGGCATGGCTATTATATGAACATAGCGACAAAAAAATGTAATTACGATTTCCAAAGCTCATGACACCAAAGCTACAACACCGTTTGCCTGTAAAGAAATACATGTATAATAATACCCACGTAGGTGTTCAACCCAAAACACCCAAAATCCGACATGGTATACGTTCGTTAGTTTGGACCTCCGAAACTAGTAAGCGCTTAACTTACCCGAACGGGGATGTCAATCCTAATCAGTGTTGCAAAAATTGGCCTAGGCGGCCAATTAATCGGCGCCTAGGCGCTAGGCTGGGATTAACCTCCTTGATTATTACTAATCATCCTTATTAATCGTTTTGGTCAAAAATTGGTCAATATACCGATTAATTGGATAAAAAATGGCCAAATCAGGCATAAAATGGCCAAATCGGACAAAAATCGGCTAAATCGGCCAACTCGGTTACAGATAGAAATCGGCCATATCGAGGATTAATCGGCAAAATGGTACAAAATCGGCTAAATCAGGAAAATTAGGCATATAATTTTAAATTTTTTTAATTTTATATACAAAAATTCCAATCCGATTAATCCTCGATTAATCCCCGCCTAACCGGTTAATCGCTAGGCGGTACCCGGCCGCCTAGCTAGCGCCTAGCGATTTTTGCAACAATGATCCTAAAAGATCTATTTATAAAACTCGCGCTTACGCAATATAATTAACGGTTCATGATATTTGGGGAAAAATGGGTTATCGCTACTTAGGCCGAAAAATCATTTAAAAGAACGTAAACTGAAGAACTTGCATCCATGCGTAAAAACGAGCAATGTATCTCACCTCGAGATTTATAAAAACAGTTATAAATAGTTAAAGCGGGGCTATAAACTCACCTTTGGTAAATGTATTGAATTGGGGAAAATCAAGCAAGGGTGAACGTCACAACTAGTCCGAATGCAACCTAATTCAATATAGGTCGACTTAGATTTATGCAAGTGAAATGGAATGATGCAATATATTTTTATAACATTATATCACTATCTAATAGTTTGCGTTTTAGTTTTATGAGTCAAAATAATATTTACGTCAAGTTCGCTACTTATTATTTAAGTATTTATACTTGTGAGTATTTTCTAATAGCCAATTTAAATATATTTTATCTCGCTTACATAATAATATTTTTTTAAAAGTTCACAACATGTATAAATAATATATAAGTCATACTATAATATTTCTTAAGGATTTTATAGCTCTCGAAAATGCCCGAAAACCCCTGTTTAACATTCAATCAGCTCATTATTTTAGTGAAAATACATGCAGGAACTTTATTAAATTTTCAGAAAATAGTCCGACTTTGAAAGGGCATATCTCCTTCGTTATAATGATTCATGGGTCGTTTAAAAGCGAAGTTTCAATGAAAAATCATGATCTATAAGATTTCTCTTTTGAGTTTAACCCGACTCGGACCTGAAACGGGTCAAAAATACCATTTTAGAAATTAAACAGATTCATATAAAAACAGATCTGCCAAAAAAACTATTAAACTTCTTTTGGCCATATCTCATTCGTTTTAAGTTTGATTTTTACGTTCTTTATATCCACGGAATCGTATAAAGATGTAATATCATCTTTTTAAGGCCTCGACTATCTAGGAGAAGATTTATTGTCCGAAAACCTAGGTACTAATTTAGGGCAACATCATTTATTTTCTAATATACCACTATAATTCACCCACAAATTGCAACACCATAATAACCTAATCACTTCCACCAATTTTCATCAACTTTCATCACAACAACAAATCCATACTAACCTAGTACATTCCTCTAATTTATAAATTTAAGAATAAGAATAAAATATATAACTTTACTAGTTTAAGTTTATAATTAACCATTTTAACAACAAAGTCAATATTTCAACAAGTAATTTATAAATTGACAAAAATAAGTAATTTTTTTGTATGTTCATATTTTTATTATTCATTTTATAAGTTCTTTACAAGTTTACATACATATGCTTTACTTGTTTCTTTTAGAAAGACTTTAAAAATACAAACTAGTGGTGATATAATTTTAACAAATGAGATGATATGATCATATATATAAAATGAAATTTATGAATGAAATATGCACCTTAGTATGATGAGATGATGTGAATACTTGTATGAAACCCCAATTATTGTTTGATTATAATTTATACCCTTAATTCTATCTTGAAAATACTTGTAACTTATCAAAACCCAAATGTTTTCTTGTTCTTCTTGTGTTGGCCAAAAGTTTAGAGAGCAAATAGAGTGTTTGTGTGAGTTTTTGCTAGCGTGTATGAAAGCTAGTTAGGTGTCTCCTATTTATAAGAACAAATATGGCAAGTTGAATGGTAAACACCTTATCACATGTTTATGCATAATTAAATTAGGAAAGAATATCTTGGTGTTGGGGTGGCTTGTAGAACTGGTTATAAAAGAAGAAAAATAAGGGGAGGAAAACTAGAAATAGTGTTTTGTTACTAATGACATGTGATTATGGGTTAAAATGGGTAGTTTTATGTTTGTAACCAATAAAACCAACTTTTTTACTCCCACTTACATTGGCTAAAAATAATGAAGCTAAGAGGGGGAAATATGTAATTTTTGATAGTATAAGGTGTAGTTATGTGTGTATGTTAAGGTGGTGAAGTGTTGTTTAATTTATATATATGTATGCATGCAAAACCATGCAAGTTATAGTTTATGTAATACTTCTAAAATAAAATATCCAGTCTTGTATATTATATTCGTAAAAGTCATATGACACATATCTGATGTAAACTTATATTTATTTAATGTCAGTTTACATTTAAAGTTGTTTTTCAGTTTACGCGATTTAAGTTAACGGATACACTTAAAAGTAAACAAGTAAGGTCTCAAAGTAAATAGTTTTGAGCTTATTGATGTATATTGGTCTAAAAAATGAGGATTGTCACATGTTGCGCCCCCATGATTCCAAATATATGGAGTTTGTATATGAGTCTAACATCATTGTGGTACATGGAGTTTGACATATCTCATAACCTACTTTACCCATTTCATAATAAAACCATAACCCTCTAATATTTTATTAAGAAACTCCTAACTTATGGTATCATATGCTTTTTGTAGGCCAATCTTGAAAGCACATTTTCCCCAAAGATTTTCCTTTTATACCCTCTTAATAGTTCATGTGACAAAAGTATATTATCTGTGATATCTTACTGACTAACCTTCCAAGTACTTCTTTCATTCTATTTTTTAGGATTTTACTAATGCATTTATAGATTACATCACAACATGGAATAGGCCTAACGTCTGACACACTATTAGGGTTTTTACTCTTAGGCGTAAGAGAGATGATAATGTCATTTACCTCACCAAGCAGCTTGCCATAAACAAAGAACTCCTGCACAGCTTTACAAACATCCATACCCACTATATCCCATGCCTCTTTAAAGAACTTTGAAGTAAACACATCTGGTTCAGGAGCTTTGTTATCCTATATATCAAATAATGTCTCTTTTATTTCTTTATCACTGATTTCTTTGATCATGTTATTTGCTTCTTCAATAGACAGTCTAGTTTCAAAAATACCACTATATGCTTCCATAGACTTCACCTTGTCTGTTTCCCTAAAAAATTCTTTTTCTTTAAAAAATGCTCTACTACTTCCTCATTCTCATATCTATTCCCAAACTCATCACAAGCTGCCATGATTATGCCCTTATACTTTCTGCCTTTAAGAACAATTTGAGAAAATATAATAGTGTTATATCAGCTTCATGAAGCCATTCCACCTTTGCTTTGTGCAAAAGCAAACTTTCTTCCTCTTTTTTGGCCTTATTATACTCAATCAGTAAGTCACAACTTTTCTTCCTTAAGTACTCATTGTTTGGATCATGCTCCATAGCACTTTGCATTTCTTTAAGCTCATTTATGCATTTCTCCACTATATCAAAGACATCTCCTTTTTACTAACTTAACTTGTTTAATGGACTCTTTAGGTTTTTCAGTTTTTTTACAAGTCTAAACATATTGTATCCCTATACCTCCTTTCCCCATTCTCTTCCTACTATCTTATGAAAGTCCTTCTATTTAGCTATAATTTTTTGTAGAAACTAAAAGTGGAGGGGAGGAGTTGAAAAGTTTTTACCGTTTTTAAAATTAAAACTTAGATTGTCAACATATATGAAGTTAATAGATATACAGAAGTGTATATGATAGCGATGTAATAAATAAATAAATAAATGCGAAATATAAATAAGTAAAGATAGGAAAGATCAAACTGATGACACAATGATTTATAGTGGTTCGGCTATGAAGCTCCTCTTCGCCTTACTCCACTTCCCAAGTACCCAACTTGAGAGTTTTCTTCACTATGTCAACAAGCTCCCTTTAAGTGGAGAAAACCGTACACGTCGCTTACACTTTTTTCGGTACTAAGCTAAATACCGAGTTCTACTTCGAGATAGAACCAATCTAACACACTAAGTATTTTAAGGCCTAAAATACCAACCTATCATACACATATGACAACACAACACAAGTAGATGAAAGTGGATAAATATCATAAATGTAATGACTCGATTAAACTAATAAAACTTGAAGCTTGATGTCTTCTTTTGTGTTCTTCACTAAAGAGTGGGATAATTGGATCACTTGTAATGGATTATATAACAAGTATAATGATAAAATAATGTATAAAAATAAATATGAAAGAGAGAAAAATATTAGAAATGGTTGTCTAAAATGAAGACATGAGGTTGCTATTTATAGGCAACATTTGAAATTCAAATCTGGTCCAGCTGTTAAGTCGCACGTATCCACGGATCTCCTTGACACTGGATCCGTCTTTGGTTTAGGTAGATCTGTGGGGGTGCAGCTGCCCGTTATTTTATATTTTAGTTATTAACCTCAAATCTTAACAAAATATTCTTATGTACTTTAAAATCAGATTAATTAGATTCTTCTAGAAGGAAAATATTTCTTAACATAAATGAGAAAAGATTTTCTAGATTTGAGAAAATTTGGAAAGATATGAAAAGATTGTTTCCACTTATGGTTAATCTTATTGATTAATTTAATTAGCTTATAATTAATCATGTGTTTACTTGAAATCATTTGATTAGAAAAGGTTTATGTAAATGACTAAGTTTGAATGCAAGCAAAGATATTTTTCCTTGATCATTAACTACGCTTTATAATGTCATATTTATACCTTAAGTGATTTGTCGTCATCAAGTAAACTTACGACTTGTTTACGTAAACTTTTACGTAGTAAGACATTATATTTGTTATTATCAAAACTCGATGATTATTAAGTATAAATATCATTTTTACGCGGATATTTGTATTAACAATCTCCTCCTTTTTGATGATTACAAAATATAAACTCATATTTATTAAAAATTACTAAATAAGTATTTAGTGATTGAGTTTACATATCTTCTCCCCCTTTTTGTCGAAGTAAAAAGTGTTGTAGAGGCGCAGTAGCAAGTCGTATTTTGACAAACGAAAAGTAACTTCATGACGAGTGCAAAGTAAAAAATAAAGACTAATTTGCAAGTGCTCTCCCTCGGTGTATGCTCTCTCTTGTTTGGGACACCAAAGAATCAGGCTATGGAGGCGTGCTACAAAACAAAGTTAGTAGACAAGCAAATATATATAGCAACAACACATGCATATATATAAGAAATAAACAACCACCATTGTGACAACACAACAAATAATAATGTTAATTCCATTATGAGGGAAATAACATAAAATTTAGCATAAAGCCACAATAAACTAAAAAAGACAATAACTAGAAAAAAATAAAATAAACCAGAAACTAAAAATAACTAAAAATCCTAAGTCTTGGGATAAATTCATTTTTCCCATATAATCCGAAGGAGCGGTGAGACACCAAGGTAGTTTTTGTGCGGAATGTATGGTGGGTTGGATGAAGATCCAAGGTGGTTCTAGTGGTGCTACAACATTGACAAAACATGTTGTGATGATGAGGCATGTCGTTTGGATGTATAACATCCAAGATGTTGTTTGGAGGGTTAGGAAAATCTTGATTTCCTAGGTTTTCTGGTAAGTTTTGATGGTTTTATAGTTGAGGTGCATTGTTGTTGATGTTTATAAACAATGGTTAAGGTGGAGGTGGATGTTCAAATTCGGGTGCTGGATGTCCAAATGGTGGTGGTGGATGTGATGCACGAGGTGGTGGTGACGGATTTGAAGGGCTCGGTGGCCAATTACCACGGTTGACATATATGGGTCATGAGGTGATAAGTGTTGTGGTGGATGTTCTTGGGGTTCAAGCTTATTTGGTATGATGAACCTTAGCT
Source organism: Tanacetum coccineum (assembly GCA_026074375.1). NCBI lineage: Eukaryota > Viridiplantae > Streptophyta > Magnoliopsida > Asterales > Asteraceae > Tanacetum > Tanacetum coccineum. The sequence continues at coordinate 10,174 of BQNB010002124.1, forward strand.
TTAGTGGAGGAGCAACATAGGTTGGTGTTGGTGACTCACTTGGAGATGATTAAATGGTTTGATAGGTGCTCTTACTAGAAGTTGATTTTGATGGTGCATGTGGAGGTAAAAGAGATTTTTTTTCTTGGAGGTGGTGACGGTGTTCTATCATTTTGGTGTTTCTCACTTGAGGATTCAAGGTTGACATAGGTAGGTGATTTGACACTAATTCTTGTAGTTTTTCTCTTGAAGTTGGGTGAGTTTGTCTTGGCTAAACTAGTCATGGTGATGAACTAGTGAGGTGTATGTGTAGAAATTGCAAGAAATGTGAAGAAATTTGAGGTTGAGGGTGATGTTATTGGTGGAAGTTAGGAAGTGTTTGACTTGAAGATTTCTTTTGATTATAAGAAAGTTTGAATAGCATAGGTTTTTGAATTCTTATGTAGGAGCATTATTTGAAGTTTATAAGATAAAGTGAAAAAAAGTTAAAAAACAAGAAAATTCGAATTTTAGCGCTTGGCCTGGGTTCTCACGAATCTACCTTAACAACGCATGGATCTCGCACATGGGAGATCCGTGAAGGCCTAAAAAATGGCCAGAACCAGGTTTTGGCTGCCAAAACCTAAACCAGATAACATGCAATTATCTAAAATAAGCATGGCATCAAGCAAGATTATCCCATAGGCATAGATAAACAGTTAAGTAGTATCATTTAACATGGGTAACATCCTACCAAATCATTTAAGTTTTAAAACAAGTTAATAATCCAAACACATAGAATTGAAACAAGTTAAGTTGTTCATTCATCCCATCCCATTAATGACATCCCTTCCTTAGTTGTCTTGCGCAGTTGTGCATAGCCAGAGCCATGTTCTTGTTTCTATTTGGTCATTTGACATGTCAGCACGAGCGAGGAGAGCTCTACTATAAGACCTAGGGGAAAGCTTGGTAATAGGTAAGTCTCCATTAACTCATGAGGCTAATTTGGATAATGGAGGAGGGAAATAAAAAACAAAAAAAAAATGGGCACTTTTGGACTTTCTACATTCTTGGCTTCTTGGGGTGCCTCTTTGGGTTGTTTTGCCTTTAGGGAGGAACATTTTTCTAGGAACAAGGATGTATCATTCATCAAAGGGATGTTCTTCTTTGGTTTCCTTAAGGTTCTTGAAGAGATGTGTTAAAATCATACCATATGGTAAGACTTTATCAGAACGATCTCTAAAGTAGTTCATTCTCATAACAATAAAGTCAGTCAAGTTGTTATGGTATCCCTAGTCTCAAGCATTACAACATCAAGCAGTGATGGCCGTTGAACTTGGTCTCTCTTCCTTAGGGGGTACTTAAGACATTTTCCTAAGGACGATTTCACAAGGTTTCAAGTAATCAAAAAGCTCGTTTATTTCAATTTGATTAATGTGTTTCTTCATAATTCCATCTTTGGTTTGTTTTTCAAAGACTACCCTTTTATAGATCCCATTACGGATGTCTTCAAGAGAGGGAAGGGTTGAATTGTATGGAGGAATTTGCTCTAAGGTTATTTCAAGTCGATAAAGAGACCAAGCATCAGAGTAAAGATAAATGCCTAGATTTAGTTAGGAAGTTAGTTCGACAAAATGGTTTAAGAAGATGTTGAATTCATATCCATTGATATCAAATGTTATGAAAAGGTGATTATCTTCTAGGTTTCTACCAAGGCATAAGGTTTTTTAGAATGTAAATAATAAGAAACATAGATAATTAGTGATCGTGCGAGGTCAGGGAGGATTAAAAAAAAAAATACATCAAATGCTTAGCCATATTATTTGAGAGAGATGGAAAGATATATTTTGTGATGTGTTTTGTAGAGAGAGAAAGAACACACACACACCCCTTATGAGAAATGATACAAATGAATCCTCACCCCTCCATGTAAGTATGGAGGGGGTATTTATAGGTCAAGACAAGGGAAACTATCTTAACTTAACAATTCTAGTCCATGACATTCTTGCCTTATTGTAATAGTGTAACTTCGCGATTAAGTCAACCATATTGTGTTAGGTTCTAAGATCCATCCCGCATAGGAATGATGTGTGTAGGTTAATCCATTTAGATCATGGTCTATCCATTCTGGATTTATCAGATGGGTGTAATACAGATTCGTGTTGGTTCAGTCATCTATGTCCATGTTGGTGAAGATTGGTACTGTTTGAACCGTGTTGTTTATGACGTTTTCTGGCTGAGTGATGATTTTGGTTTGTTATTGGTTGTGGGTTTGGGTGAGTGGGATGTCCAGAAACCCTACTTTTTGAGGGTGGTGTTCATGTGGATGACAACGATGTGCTCAATCCTTTTGGGGCAGACGTGTTTGGGCCTAAACGTGGGTGTTGATCTACGTCTTAGGTTTTCGTGCTAAAACTCATGCCGAGTATTTTTGGGTCATGGTGTCTTACAAAGAAGGGTATTGAGCTGGAAGCATGGATCGGTTTTGATTACGCTGCTATCGGTCATTCTTTGGTGGTCTGCATCATGATTGGATATGCGATGGTGCATATCTTAGAAGTTGGAGCTATTACGAGATCTTGGAATCAATAGCCTCCATTTTCTTCTAAGTTGGAAGCACGAGCATCATTCTTATTTTGTAGTCTGCTTGTATTTTCTTTTCAGCTTAGTTCGGAAGTCATAAGAGTGGTTTGTCATTCTTATGTTTGTTATTGCACATTTTTATGTGCATGTTTGTTGAACCAGTAATGGGCTGATGATGTTAGATTCACCTACAATCCGTTGTATTCAATGTTTCTTTTTGGTGTAATATATTTTACCAGGGTATGAATTCCCTTTTACCCAAAAAAAACATATTCCCCCAATATGTGGACATACGGAATTACTTACAATGTTCCTATCAAGTATAAATACAATACAAATAAAGTTTCTAAAAGTGCTTCAAAGTGAGATGTCTTTGAGATTCACCCGTGGTCTTGAAACCTTATACTCCTTCTTGATCTTCTGGTCTCTTAATGTACAAGAACTAATATAGTTGCATGAGTTGAATTACTTCCCACCATATCTTGCGGCTTGTCTTGAAAAGTTTGTCATTTAGACTTCTTTTGGCGAAGTTTACCTTATGTTAGTTTTTATAAATTTAGTTTCCCCCAAAATAACTTCTTATCTTGAGCAATTCTGAAATTTTATGTAGGCTAGAAAACACGTTATATGACATTTACTTGGTGCACTATGGAATTTTGTTTGACGTAGAAATCCACATCAAATATAATGCTTCTGTCATTAGGTCTTTGGGGAATCTTCATTCGGGGGTTCATGCAAGGTAATATTACTACAACAATTCCTTATCATGTATAACAGAATAATTCATAAACCATACTTAGTAAAGTAGTCTACACTACTTCCCCCTGGAAGTTGACATGGTAAAATCAAAGTCAACTAAGTCTCAGATGTACACATTTTCCCCCATGATGGTTGCGAACTCTCAAAAGCATCATTGTCGTGTATGTCCATATACTCAAGAAGTTATTGTCTTAAGCACAAATCTTAAATTCCAGATGAACCATTACCCTTTTGTCTTCAGAAACCATAGAGGAGATGAAGCAATAATCAAGAAAACATTGGAGGACTTATTTGGAGAAAACCTTTGTCCTATGGGGATCTGTCTACCCTGATTCTCAGAGTTTCTTTTCTTTTCTATGGGTATATATCTCTTTGTTGTCTTATGGGATTGTGCATCCTTTTTCTGTGTCGAGGCACGAGAATTCAACTTTAAGAGGTATTTTAAGATGCACTCATCATGATTTGCACTATAAATGCACTTTTTGCATGTAGGACATGCCAAGTCTTTTGACTTCAAGAAAGTCTTTTGATTCCTAGGTGGTTCTGTTGTGTTAACAGTTCTATTCGATACATGACTACTCATGGATAGTGGCCAATTCCTAGGTTGTTGATTAAAGTTTCTAGGTTTTGGTTTGTTACTATTAGTAGTGTTTGGTAATCTAGTAGATTGTTGCATACTAGGTTTGGTATTCAAGGCTTTGTTTTTTTGAAGTTGTGCCTTTTTCTTAGCTTCCTCTAGGTAGTAGTTATGAACCATGTCATTTGAACCTACAGATTCCTTTGGTGACTGAAATGACAGATGCTTTGGGCTATTTCTAGAAGGGCCAGGTGGCATAACATCATAAAGGCTGAGAAAAGACGATGTCTATACTTGAGGCCAGAATGTTGGAGTGATGGTTTTGCCAATAGTATGACGACACACCATTGGGAAGGCAATCCTATGTCTTGTTAAATTGGTATAGTTCGGATTTTACGCAGTTGGTTGTCTTACATGGTTGATTTCTGATTGGTTGCAAAGGCAGGTTTCCCTAAGATTGATTGTTTTTCAAAATTAGTATCTTACAATTCTTACCTTTCATTTCTAAATGAGTTTATTTAAATCACTTATTAGTCATTGTTCTTTGTCTTGCGTTGAGGCTTTCATATCTTGTATTTCGAAAATATTGTTCTTGTTCTTTTTGATATACATTTGACGCTTTTCTTAGCAAACTGTGTCATTTTTCATTGTTCTGACATTGTTTGTAAGCGGCGAGGGGTTCAAGAGAAATCAAGTGTTTTTCTAATTTAGCAAAACTTTGTAAAAGCTTAGTGTAAACCTCTTTACTAACATATTCAGTTTGTGTCGAAAGCTTTTATGCAAGACATTCACATTCTTTGACTTTGAATATATAAGATTCCAATTCAGTGCTGGCATATCTAAATCAGATTACGAATGCAAATAGAACACATAACTTCATTAGGCGACACGCATTTTGCATGAGATATCATACATGATTTGAAAAATTATGCTTTTATAAGATTCAAGTTCGTCAACTTCTTTTTGAAAGGGATTCACAAATGTACTTATAAAATCAGCTTTGTATTTCTTACGTAAGTTCATGACAATTGCGATACTATCATTCTGTGTCTTTATGGCAAGGGTGAATAAAACATGTTTTTTATTACACTAACATTTCAAGAAAGTTGGGGCACCCGAAATGATCTTTTGATGTTTCACCAAGCGTGATCGACATGTTCTCTAAAATGTTTTATGTTATTCGTATGACTTTATTTGCTCTCGTCTACTTTTGCTTATCTGATTTGGAAACAGGTTATGATTCTATGTTTTTAATCATTTTTGGTTTCGTTTTCTCAAAAGAGTTCTTTACAATGTTCTTCCTTACTTCATTTGCATGTGCTAACTGTACAAGATTATTTCCTATGTGGGGTCTTAAAATTTCATAAGATCTATTTAGCTTTGTGTAGTCATTTAAGGTAGCACTAAGTCTTTTATTAATTTTGATCGACCTCTCTATTCAAGAGTTAGTGTCTTCTTCACCTATCGAGGACGAGTCTGTTTTGAGGATCAGATTGGTCATGTGGGTATCTCATACAACATGGTTTCTTCTATTGAGCCTTTTTGATGGGTAAGTTGGATTTGCAAGGTTGGTCTACCATGATTGTTTGTCCTGTGGGAGCTAACTTATGAATGTTTGAATTGATTGATTCCTTTTGTAAACAGCATTCTTCAAAAACTTTAATTGCTTTCCATTAAATCTAATTTTGTCAATGTCTTTTTCTTCATTAAGTTTCAAAATCGTTATTACCTTTTGTTTTCTCTTTGACAAGCCTTGTAATGTTGACTTTGTTAAAAAGGCTATGTTTGGACTAAATATCATGTTTCTCTTTGACGACCTGAATCTTCATAGGCATTATGTTTTTAAACCTTCTTTTAGTCATAAATTCTGTTTTTTAGATACTAGTTCCTAGAGTTTCATTTAACTTACGTTCAAGTTTGTCATAATCAACTGTACGATCATTAAAGGCCATGTACTTCTCAAGCTTAGTATGTTTGTTTTGAAGTACAATTAGGCAACTATCCCAAATACTATTAGGCTCCCCCAAAGTTTAACTAGTCTAAGCAAGGTAGATTTTTCATCTCTTTCAATCTTGAGTCATGTATTGCGTTTGCTTTCTTTATTGATTTTGAATCTTTTTGTTTTCTTCATTGGTAGGCTTTAAATTAGCATTTTTAAATTAGCAGCGCAAACACGGCTCATCTTCACATTCTTATTAGCATTTTGGTCTAGTCCTTAAATTTCCATTATACACATATCGGTGAATCAGGAATGTCATTTATTAAACATTTTCCCACTACACATGTGTTAATTAATGATTCAGGTTGCTCAGAATGTTGGGTGTCAACACAAACACTTATATTCTGCAGTATATGGTACCTCAACCATTGGTTTTGTGTCATAGGAAGGTCTGATGTCTGTATCATCCCTAGAAGTGCTTTTGTTATTGCAATCATTCCTTGACTTGCTGCTTTCATCTCCAGATGTGTTGCTTTGATTCTCTAAACCTTAATCATTCCCATTGACTGATACAATCCTACTGCAGTCTTTGTCTCCCAAAACTAGCTACTTTAATGCTTTAACTTCTGATATGCAACTCGTGAATCTGGAACTTTTGTTAGCACAACTTTTCTGAATTGTTTATAGCTTGATATGCTTGTTTTGTGCATTTAATTCTTAATGAAATCAAAGTTTTTGCGTAATGTTTCTTTTGAAGAGTTGAAGGTTCCATGTCAAGGTATATGGCGTGAAATGTCCTTTCCTTGCATACGTACCATCTTAATTGAGCTTTATTGCACGTGAGGTGAAAAATTTGCTCTATTAATGTCTTTGTGCATCTAAAAGCCATTCTGGCAGTTGGACTATAGGATAGTTTATTGGTAAGTTTGGTGTGCCATGTATTCCTGTGTTTTGATCGAGAATGTTCTTGTGATTGTGTCAATCATCTTCACCTATAATAGATCTAGATGCTCGTAAATTCAGTATCACACATTTAGTGTGCCTTGTTCAATTTTCCATGTGAAATTTGATTTAAGTGCACTAAGACCATTTAGGAAACTACCTTTCAAGATCTTTTCTCGTTTTAGCATTTGTTACATGTCTTGTTCATCCGAATTCGAACACGAAGATAAAGTATTTTTCGTTTCCATTTTAACAAAAAATTGATGTGACAATGATTTGTTAAGATCTTTTAGTAGGTAAAGTGATTGTTGTTGTGGATTGAAATCAATTAACGTTCACGGGATTTTACAAATCTATGACTTAACCCGCAAAAAGAATCGACTTTTACGGGATTTTACTAAATCAAGAAAAAAACCGTGAATGAAAAATTAATTGTTGTTGGTGAAATCGTTGTTGTTGTCGAAGAACTTGAACTTTCGTTAACGATTTGTGAGCTTAAAACGATGAACGGGTCACAAATTTTGAGCTTGAAATGATTAACGGTTGATTAAAACTCAAATAGGGACTAACGGTGCAATTACAATTCACTTTTGAGGACAAATGGCTGATTTATAACAATTAAGGACTAACGGTGTATATCGTTGTTTTAACAAGAGGTTAATGAACAAGAAAGGAATGAGTGGTGATTTGATTGTGCTGGGGTGATAGGGGGGGAGAACTCCGTGAATGATGGAATTTTCAATGAATTTCCTACCTGACTGCTCACCACCACTCTAACTACTTCACAAATCTGAATTTCTGACTTAGAGTCCAGGGACTGCATGTGCCAATTTGTAATTTTAGTTTAATAATAAAAAATAAATTCCCTCCAAACAGTAGTCTCTTACGTTTCAAAAATAAGAAATATGTAACGTTTGTATTTCTTTGATCGCGGAATGCTACAGTTATCATCGGTAAAAACCAAATATACCACGATGATCGAAACGAGTCACGATTTTTTGGTTTAGATTATAAGTCGTAGTAGCTGACTACTCGAAACCGTAAAAAAACTGAAATGAGTTAAAAACGTCTGTATATTTTGTGTTTGATGAGTATTGGTAAATCGAGTTCCTAATGCTTCTTAGTAGTTTGGTTCTCACACATTGTTAGTTGTTCGGTTCTTACTAGGAAACAAGTTGTTTGGTACTTTCTTGGAACTAAGTTGTTCAGTTCCAAAAGGTTGTTAGTTGTTCGGTAGTTTCTTAGAACTAGGTTGTTCGATCTGTCTTGACATGGGAGATCCGTGAAGGCCTAAAAAATGGCCAGAACCAGGTTTTGGCTGCCAAAACCTAAACCAGATAACATGCAATTATCTAAAATAAGCATGGCATCAAGCAAGATTATCCCAAAGGCATAGATAAATGGTTAAGTAGTATCATTTAACATGGGTAACATCCTACCGAATCATTTCAGTTTAAAAACAAGTTAATAATCCAAACACATAGAATTGAAACAAGTTAAGTTGTTCATTCATCTCATTTCATTAACGACATCCCTTCCTCAGTTGTCTTGCGAAGTTGTGCATAGTCCGAGCCATGTTCTTGAACATCCCTCTTGTTTTCATTTGGTCATTTGACATGTCAGCACGAGCAAAGCTCTACTATAAAACCTAGGGGAAAGCTTGGTACTAGGTAAGTCTCCATTATCCCATAGGGCTGATTCGGATGAGGAGGAGAAGGAGAGAAATTAGGCTCTTTTGGACTTTCCTACATTTCTAGGCTTCTTGGGGGTGGCCTCTTGGGTTGTTTTGCCTTATGGGATGACATTTTTCTAGGAACAAGGATGTATCGTTCATCAAAGGGATGTTCTTCTTTGGTTGCCTTAAGTTTCTTGAAGAGATGTCTTAAAATCATACCATATGGTAAGACTTTATCAGAACGATCTCTAAAGTAGTTCATTCTCATGACAATGAAGTAGACAAGATTGTATGGTCTCCCAGTCTCTAAGCATTACAACATTAAAGAAATTGATGCTTGAACGTTGTCTTTTTTCCTTATGGCTACATAAGCATTTTCCCTAAGGACGAGTTCACAAGGTTTCAAGTAATCAAAAAGCTCGTTTGTTTCAATTTGATTGATGTGTTTTTTCATAATTCCATCTTTGGTTTGTTTTTCAAAGACTACCCTTCTATAAATCCCATTACGGATGTCTTCAAGAGAGGGAAGGATTGAATTGTATGGAGGAATTTTCTCTAAGGTTCTTTCAAGTTGATCAAGAGACCAAGCATCGGAGTAAAGACAAAGGCCTAGATTTGGTAGGGAAGTTAGTTTGACAAAATGGTTTAAGGAGATGTTGAATTCATATCCATTGATATCTAATGTTATGAAAAGGTGATTATCTTCTAGGTTTCAACCAAGGCGTAAGGTTTTGTAGAACTCCATGATAAACATAGGACATATTTGCTCATCTAGAGAAAGAAGGCATTCAAAACCTATCCTATTGAATTTGGCTACGGATTCTTTAGTTGGATCTTGATAGAATGTTGGGTGAATGAATCTCCCCTCATGAACAAATCTTGTTTCAAGGGTTCTATAGATTTCCTTGAGTTTCTCGGACATGTTAGGATCATTGTAGATTTTAGGGGCATATGCAATTATTTTCTTGTGATTTTGTTGGTATTCGTTTGGCATTTTGGTACCTATGTATTTTATAGTGATTTCAATAAGAGAATAATAAAATATAATGGAAAATTATGCCAAAACTAAGTGTGTGACTATATGCAAATAATGTAGAAGTGCGGTTTGCTTGACTCAAATGAAAAATAATAATAATAATAAGCAAATTGTAAAGCACTCCTAAGTTTAATATTGCTCAATGTGAATGAATCAAAAATGCACATGAATTATACACTCCGTATAGACATTCATGAGATCAAATGCATGATGAAAACAGTTTTATGTTGTATTAACAATGGAGTTAAACAACACTTGTTTTGAAAATTCCTAGTCATGAGAATTTTGTTTGAAAAACATAATTTGGGGTTTTGTCAAAATTTGTTTTTACTAACCAAGTTGATTATGCAAACTTGTTGGTTTGTGCTCATGTCATACGAATATTTATACGACTAGGAACACGTGAGCCTACGGGGTCACACTCGTTAATACACATAGATATCACTCTATTGGTATATATATAATAATATAAAAGTATATTTATTATTTATGTATTAATACTCGATTAATGTATATAATAATATAAGTGTATATTTACTATGTATATTAATATTCCAATGATATAATATTAACGGTCGTTAATTAGTTAGTTTATGAATAATTAACAATAAGACTTTTTTATTAATGGGTAATTAAAAGTAATTATCCATAAATATTAGAAAAGTCAAACACCAAGGGTATTTTTGGTTAATATGGGGCCGGCCATATGGAATGAAAAGAAAAGGGACCAAAATGTCAAGATTAGGTAGCTTTTTCCCAAAGCTATGTAACCCTAATCCTAACACTATAAATAGAGGATCCCTAAACCTCATTATTTATCCCATTCCCTTCTTCTCTTCTCCTTGTAATCGAACCAAACAAACAACCTTTAGGGTTTTTGGTTTTTTCGATTATTTGACGTATTCTTAACCGTTGGTTCGTGGAACTAGCATTCGGGTGGTATTGTTCGACGTGTGGTGTATGAACCGCTTGGAGGTTACTTACTTTAGTAACTTGAAGGGTTTTTCAGTTTAGCATGTATTACACACATGCATGTACTCGAAGTAGTCTCTGGTTCTTCACATAGCTTGGTTGCTATTCGGTATGTTTTCTGTTTATTGTTTATGTTAATTATAAGTGCTATATGAATTAGATCCGTTGCGTAGCTCGTTTAATATTCACGTAATATTAGGTTATTTTAGATAATGATTTCCAATAGTGGCATCATGAGCCAAATCGTATAGCGTTATAATTACATAAAAAACGGTAAAATACCTAAAATACGCATATTTTATGATATTTTTTTGCTTTTTATGTGCTATTTATTTAGTGAAATAATTACTACTATAAAACACATAAAATCTAAAAATATAAATATGGTATGTATTTTTGGAATCCGGCTAAAATATAAATACATATTATGAATATTTCTTTCCTTTTGTGTGAATACCTATTTTAGGATATTATTTAGTGAAATATTTTACCCTAAATATCACATTAAAATAAGAAATAAAATATGGATATATTTTAGAAAGATTTATTACGCTGATTATAAATGCATGTATTATAATTTGCGATTTGAGTATATTGTAGCTTATTTGTTGCTTATAAATTGTCAACCATAGATTACGTGCATGTAAACTATGGTTATTAAGCTAAATATATTTTATGCATGCTTGTTTAATATGATATGCATGAAATCATTACGTGAATTACTTGGTTAATTGCAAAAGATGAGAAGACTTTTGTTGAATTATTGTTTTAATTGCGTAAATGATTTTGTTTAGTGTGATTAATTTAGTAAATATGTTTTGCATGTTTTATATATATTGTGGCATTTTATTACATATATAATTATGCAAAATTGATTTTAAAAATTAATATGGACTAAAAGTACATGATTAATATGCTTATTGTACCATATATTGATATGTACACTTTGCTAAATCATGGACTGTATACGTAAATTTGTTAAATCTTGCAAATGTTCTATAATGCATGGGTTTAGTGGTTTTCGCAAAGGAACCCGCGACGGAACAACTCAAGAATAAACATTTTTATATAAACGTTTTAACAATATTTATGGTATGACTAAAGATGGAATAAATCCTGTTTGGTATCTATCTAGGATTTGATTATATCTCATGGGGATTTAACCTTATCCGTAATAAATGGCATGTGGTTTATAAATTATGGAATTTCTACTTATAGATAGTTTTTAAAACGAAAATAGAAATGTTTTAAAATAACTAGTGTTGTAAGGTTGTATGCATGCTTCCTTATACACATTTTTGGTAACCTTTTTTTATCAAAATCATTTATACCCTTAAAATTAAGTCATTTGCCATCCAAGTATAGAATCACTTGAGTTTGTATTTTTACTCTAAGAAAGTCTTAGGTAAATTTGCAAAACAAGGTAATATAACAATCGTATGGTCAAACCCGAGATTGTAAAATTACAGATTTTGTATTGGACGACTTATCGAGTATGGTTGGTCAGACCTTTGACCTGAGATATTTGATGGGGTTAAACATGCTACTTGACATTATAATTCTAGATTATATTGCCTTGTGCCCCATAATGGCTAAGAGTTGCACATGTTGGCAATTATCTCCCGCAGATTACCTTTTGAGTTATACCATTTATAGTGGATCAACTACATTAATGGTAGAATGTCAAGTTGGATCTTAGACCCTTGTAAAATTAATTGTTTGTTTATATAAACATGGGTAGTTAATTTTTAAAGGGATGTATTATCGAAAATACTGAATATGAACTTTGTAAGTTCTTTTAATGTATTAATGCAATGATACCGTAAACAAAAGTTTGTTCTTACTTATGGAAGACAAACGGTGTCTATTTTCCTTGGGAAAATAAGACTATTTCACATACTTTTCACTTTTGTAAAAGTTATAATAGGAATGAAAGAATTATCCTAAATTCTAATCGAACTCATACTGAACTTCATGTTAAGTTAATTGGACTTCTTATTCTTTTAAGATTGGTTCAATATCCTTTTTCGGTTTTGAAATCTTTGAATAATAATAAGAAACTTGGATAACTAGAGAACTTGTGTCTATAGCTATCAAGATTAAAATATCTTGTTGTAAACAAGACATATTTATGAGGTTCGATTGGAAGACGGAAATACCACCACAATACTATAAAAGAAAATAACTAAATAACTTGTGTCTATAGTTGTTCCCTTAAAACAGTATGAAACGTTGCACACCCTTGAGGTAAAGTGAGCGGATAAAGGAGGAATTGCATGCCAATTTTTCAAGTTAACAAATACCTGAGATGGCTAGAACTTGAACACACTTACTTGCATATCTAAGTACTTGCTTACTAGTCCATGTGACTTACATTAGCAATAATGCGTAGATATTCAATAAATGGAAAGATAAATTTCAAATTACTTTCACTAGTGAAGAAACACTCACAATGTTGTCAGATCCAGTAAGAGTAATTTATTTTATAAACGAAAATGAAAAACTTGCAATGTTGTCAAATTCAGTGAGAGTTATGAGTCGTTTACCTCATAGACATCCTATTTTATTTTTGGCTTGGCTTGAAATAATAAATTACTTTCCAAGTGTGGAACATCTTCATTTAGTAAGAATCACCGTATATTATCTTTGATAACTTGTTTCCTTTAAGATGTCACTTCCGTTTAATGTTATCTTTGATAGTTATGCATGATTCCTTATTAATAGACGGAGTTCTATATATATACTAGCTATGAGCTTGACACTACCATATTATCGATACAAACAAACTAACCAGTGTGGTGTTGTTTTATGCAAAGAAGTTATACCCTGCACAAGTGGGAGAAATCTTTATTGTGTGTAAGGAACAACTCACAACAATATGACTAATGGTTTCTTGACTACAAAGTAAGAAAACTATTACTCTACTAGGACTCCTACACATTTAATATACGTAGCCCTATTGAGAGAATATATCAAGATAAAAAGGTAAGCTACATGATTATATTTTGTCTTCAAGATTAAGACATGTACATGAAGTCATTGACTTGGTCAAAGACTTATAACGAATAGTAGTGGTTGTTTATGTCTACTTGTTAGAACATACACATTAAGTTGTTGACTTGATCAAAGACTTATAAAAGGATGTAATTGGCTTAGTAATACTATTGATACCATTACGTTTTAACTTAAGTTGGTATAATATGAAAAGCCATAAAAGTATAAAATCAATCTTATTGGAGTACCACATTTTATGGTATGTTCAACAAGCGTAATCAAACTATATATTGATATGATTTTGATTCATGATGGCCTTAAACTTACTTAACTCCTAAAAGAGATCAAGCTTAGATAATTGAGTATGTCGTGGATATACCTAATTAGACTCCAACCTAGAAGGTTAATTAAGATAAAATGAGATGAATCTCGTTGTGTTTTGATTGAAGTTCTAAATTTGGTAAAAATGTCTTGGAGATTATTATTGACAAATGGCTAGAACTGTTAAGTGTATCTTGTTGGATACCTAAAGAAAATGATAGGATACCATTTCTATAAACCACACGAGAATAAAGTTTATGTTGCTCGTCATGCTGAGTTATTTGAGAATAGTCTCAAATGTACAAGAAGCGAGTAGGAGTATTGTAGGTCTTGAATTAATTCAAGAAGAAGATACATAAACCTTCTAAACGCACTAGCGAATGTCATACTAAGGCTAAACCTAAAAATGATGAACCTTAGAATGATGTTACTCATATTCATAGATCTGCAAGGATACCTCATGATATGTTTTTTATATCAATGGTGAGGATTATGAGTTATAGGATCTTTATGAACCTGGTAACCATAAGAGACGCATTATTAGATCTTGGATTTAATGAATGACTCAAAGACTATGAATGAAAAGATGCTTGTCCAATAAGGAGATAATAATATTCTTGGAATTTGTTTTATCTTTAACTTATCGGTTGATGATAAGGTTTAAATGAGTTTCCTTTTAGAGAAGACTCATAGGGACAATATTGTATACATATTTATTGCACGTCAAATGACATAGGTGTTTACTCGTATTCAAGAAATTGACTATGATTAAAACTTCCTCATTTACGAATTTTAAATATATAAAGATAATTTGATTGTCATACTTGTTTTCTTGGAAAGAAATATGACAAATTGGATTTCAAGAACTCTTTATTGAATGATTACCTTGTAAGGACGATATGTAATCAAATAAGGTTTTATGGATCCAATATAATCTTTAGAAAGTGTAACACCCCCAAAATGGGTCGCAGCGGAAATATGGGTTGGCGAGTGTTACTTCATAGATCAATAGCACGAGATATGAGAACGACCTCTATATAAGTCGTT